>CAUYTI010018548.1:0-11255 GCA_963575145.1 Galago senegalensis | reverse complement strand
AACAAAGTATTTTATAAATACAAAATGGTATGAAATATAAGCTCTTAAAAGGAGTATTGTCATTATGTTTGCAGCAGCATGTAACTTTTAGGAAATATTTTAATATATATAAAATGAGGTTCTTATTTTTGTTTCTATGTTTAATACTGGTGTCATTTGCTCTTACATGTTTTTATTGTTTTATTTCCACTTTGAAGTCACAAGTGTCTTCAAAAATAGCTGAGTTATGGAGACTTTACCTCTTTCATGTTTACTTGGATGGAGCTGGAACATATTCTTCTTAGCAAAGTATCTCAAGACTGGAAGAAAAAGTATCCAATGTACTCAGTCCTAATATGAAACTAATTTATACCTTTCATATGAAAGCTATAACCCAATTATAGCCCAAGAATATGGGGAAAGGGAGGGGAGGGGAGGGAGGAGGATGAGTGGAGGGAGGGTGATTGGTGGGACCACACCTACGGTACATCTTACAAGGGTACATGTGAAACTTACTAAATGTAGAATATAAATGTCTTAAGGCAATAACTAAGAAAATGCCATGAAGGCTATGTTAACCAGTTTGATGAAAATATTTCAAATTGTTTATAAAACCAGCACATTGTACCCCATGACTGCATTAATATACACAGTGATGATTTAGTAAAAAGAAAAAAGCGACTATTATATATGATTGCTCCCACATCTTGGCAATTGTGAATTGAGCTGCAATAAACATAGTTGGTTAAAAAAAATAGCTGAGTTTCTTAGGAGTACAGGGCAAGTGGACACTTTTTCTTATAGTCACCTGTAATCAAAACTTAATCTCATGTAAATATGTGATTAACCTGCACAAAATAAAGTCCTTTACTTCAGATTTGTTTTAATTACTAAAGAAAAAATTCATTGAAATTTAAACTAAGAAAAGCTTTAGAGATTAGGAAGTCTGCCATGTCATTTTAAAGTCCTATAACTAAGAAGAGATAAATTTAGTCAGTTTTCCAAAAAAGTTTGAGTGACCACTTGAGAACTAGAACACATGTTTTTTAATGCTCATTCCAGAGTACCACTGGAATTCTTATCTTGGTTTTCACTTGATCCAATGACATGACATTTGTTATTATGCCCAATATTATGCCCCAAGATGTCTTGTCTTCTCTTTCTTCCTCTCCTCTCCTACTATCTCTTCTCCTCTCTCCTCCTTTCTTTCTCCTCTCTCCTCCTTTACTCTGTCTCCCATACATTATTCCCTCTTTTTTTTTTTCTCACATCCATGCAAATCAAATCTGCATTTATCTGCAGAGGATCCTGCAGCCAGTGATGGTCAAGGTGGACTTTTTAAGGAAATGCCCCATGCCTACTACCTGTCTAAACCAAATGGGTTTTCCTTCCTCCACTGGCAGCTTCCAGCTTATCAAACTCCCAAAGCTCTTCTTGTATTTGGCAGAACCTGTGCAGGGGATCCCTTGGCCCATAAAACCATATGTCCTTTTTTAAAAATAATTCTCTTCTTCTCACTTCTGATACCTCTGCCTTCTACTTAGCCTTCTTAACTGAATTCGAGCTCTATCCCTCAGTTACTTCTGTTGGATTTCTACACCTACTGCCTTATGGCTCCTTGTGACCTTCTGCCTGGCTAAGCCTTCTCTTACCTGTCTGTCTTAGAGGGCCACTGATTAGCATATTTGAAGAAAGATTGGGGTCTGAGTCTTTGCTTTCAGTTGGTAGGCTATCCTTTCAGCAGCCTCAAGGGGTGCTCTATACATTGTGTTCATTGTGCATGTGTTTGTTAAAATCTTCTGAGGAAGGTAGAACATTTTGGCCCCCACTTATACTGAGTTTACTTTGGGCTAACAATGGGGGTGATGGTAAGCTGGGAGGAACTGGATGTAGATCTAAATATTGCTCCTGGGTGGTAAAGTTAGATGCCTAGAGGCTTCTAGTGTGGCATGCAAAACAAAATATCCTGAAACTTTCCTAGCAGATGAGAGATGGGGCTAGGAAGGTCCAAAGTAGTTTAACAAGAGAAGGTCAAATCACAATACGGGGAAATGGCAATCCTCAGTTATCCCACAGGGAGGCAGGCAGGGGTCACAGACAGAACTGTCAGTTGAATATGAAGCTCAGCCACAAAGCTAAGGGTTAGAGAAGGAACAGAATCCTTAGGACAAGGACTGACTTGAATAGTCAGAGGCCTCAGGAATGAACAACATAGACTGTAGGTACATTACCAAGACAGGTGACTTGGTCAAAGAGTAAACAGGATGGGACCAGACCCTGGAATCAAAGTTGTATATCAAAGCTACAATAACCCAGGTATGACTTGGAGTTGAGCCTCAGAGCACTGTGGTCTCACTTTTAAACCTTTTGCTGTGTAAGGTCAGGATCATAAAACCTAGTCTAGCTCTATAAAGGAATGTTGAAGACAAAGGTCTGAAATGATGCAAGAACTATACTCCTTGCTTCTTCTTGCCTTAGCTACGTTTACTAGATTACATTGTGAATCTACTTAGAATTTATAGACTCCATGTAGTTAGCATAACCTTGGACTTGAGTTCACCTGACTATACCAGGCCTGTTATTTACAAGAGTAAACTAAAAATATCATCTGATCCCTTCAAAGACTCATTTGACAATTTAATGTAAATGTCAAACCTCCTTAATTTCAAAGCTCTCTGTGACCTGGTAGTTCATTGCATTTACCAATTTTGAATCACTTACAGTCTTTGCTCTTGCGTGTGTGAGTAATGTGTATACAGCCTGTACTCCTCTTACCTTTGTTAGTGATACTCCCTCTGCTTGGAAAGTCCTCTACCCACCCAACCCCCAGCTCCTGTACCATACTTCTTTGCTAAGTTAGGTACCTTCTTACTCCTTCTCTAAAGCTCAATACTCAATTCTGGTACTACTTCTTTCAAGAAATCTACCCTAATTCTTCCAAGCTGAGCGAAATATCCCATTTATTTTTGCTGATAGCCTCTCTAACATACTTGGAACTTAGCATTTGCTACCCTTTTTAAAAACATGCCATTTACTTGAGCCTTGCCTCAAAGATAGACATTTCATTTCCTTTTCAGCCTAGAAATTAGCTGAGTACCTTGAGTTGCTCAAAATAAATATTTGCCTACAAAATTGAATAGAGAAGTATGGTCATACTCTAAATCAAGCAGACTAATAAGTTGAGTTATAAAAAAGGAAGCAAATTAGGAGGAGGCAGGACTAAAGAAAGATGTCTTCAGGAAGCTATCAGTTACCACTGAATAATTGTGGATGTGTGGTTAACGTATAGTAGTAAAATCAGAGATACATTATTCTTTAATCATTGGTGGAGTGAATATAAATTAGACTTGTTTAGAATACCTTCAACATTTCCCATTACAGCTACTCTTTTCAAGCATAGTTTTCTAGAAAATGAGAAGGGAAAGGGGTGTGTTTGGGGGAAGATCCCAAACCTTCAGAGTTAGAGACACAGACAAAGCATGCTGCTTTCACTGATAGAGTTGAAGCTTCTGACACAACTAGAGGTCACTCACTCAATGGCCCTGACATGGGATGTCTGTGAGGAGTTCAGCATCTTAGATGGCCATCTAAAAGAAGAAATTTACCTTTCAGGAACTGCTAAAACTTTCTTTCTCTGGTGGTGACTGCAAACTTTCAGGGATTAGACTGGGGATTTGGGAGTTCCTTAAGTAGCAGAATCATATGCAGCAAGTGTATCCACCACCACTCACTTTACTTTCTTAGGAAAGGAGGCAAAGTCGTTGTCACTCACACTCATTTGACTAAAAGTAGTTATTCACACTGCGTAATGATGCCTACCTGTGTTTTGCAGTTTAGAGTTCATTATTTCTCCTAGAGGTTAAAATTTGAATGTACAGTAGACTTTGTTATAATCCCAATTTCCATCTATACATCTTATAATGCCCAAAGACATTATTTATACCTGGTATGGATCAGAAAAAAAGCCTGTAACTCAAGGAAAAATGTGACCTAGCTTCTTGTATAATAATACATTGCTGTTTTTCCTATTGTGATTTTCTGATGATGCATTTTGCTATCCAATATCTACATTTTGTCTGAAGTTAATTCTAACCTTTTTGAATCATACTACTATTTGCCACATTACCGTACTAGAGACAAAAGATAAAAATGAAAGTGATCCAACACTAAGTCAAGCACAGCAAGTATCTACGTGTGAAGGCCTTGACTGGGAAAAATAATTGGTTTCCTGCCTTCTGACTTTGCAGTATCTCAGTCACTCCTCACTCTAGTATATGTATGTCAGAGAGGTTTATTTTGTGTGGTTGGAACCACATACGATTTCCGGTGTGCGACTAGTCTTTGTCTTGAGATAATCAAAGGTTGCTGTCACCTTATTCATATTCACAATGTAATTGTAGAAAGATATCTTGATATCTGCATTTTATATTGCTGAATCATTAACTTAGGAGACGAAAGGATTTTCCTTTGACTCTCTTTGACCTCTGTACTTTTCTCTTTTGTGGCCCCAATATGATAGAATAATCATCGCCACAACAATAAACTGCCTAAAGTCTACAGGGCATTACTGGATTAGATAAACCCTTAGATTGGGCATCCAGGCATATCGGTCATTAGCTGTGTAAAGTTGGGAGTTAGCTTCTATTGCTCCAACTCTTACTTGTCTCTTAAGCAAAGACATTGGTCCGGTAGAGTTGCATTATGTTTTGGAATATAGTTGAGTTTATCAGAATTGCAAGATATAATAAGTGAAATGATGATATATTAAAAAGTAATAAACTCCAGAATTATAAACATCTTAGTATAAAAAATATTTTTACATGAATCTTTTAATTCTTGAATAAAAACAAAACAGAACTCAAAGTCTAACTGCTCTAAAAATGAATATGTGTTTGTATAAAATCTGTTTTGAGTTGTAAACAGTTTGTATCATTAGTATACTTAATCTATGTTGTGTGATGTGTTTGGAGATCTTGATTTTATTTTTTACTGTATTTCTGCATATGTTTATAATTATTTGTAAAAAAGTTAAAGCATAACTGTGCTTTTATGTACATAAATCTTACACGCACAAAATACGAATGTGAATATTACTGTGAACTTGGGTCACAGTATACTTTAATAGGAGCCTAATTAATTCGATGCACTAATTATGGAGAAGTTTATTGCAGAAAACAAAATTCTTCAGGGGGTCGAAGATGTGAACAGATACATGATATAAGAAGTATCACGTAATGGCTATCTTAATTTGTTTTGATATGTTTTATTTTTAATTAATTTTATGGAAGGTGCTAAAATTAGAAGTCAGACAATGTTTTAATTTCTGTTAGATCTTGGCTATTATATAAAATCTTATATGCTGTATTTTGCCATGGATAATACACTCTTGTGTATAACAGGAATGCACAATTTTGGAAAAAAACTTTCCAAGAGATTTTTGAATAATTTTTATAAAACTATCAGCTAGAGTGCTAGCTCATGCCTAAAGGGAACAGGGAGAAATATGCTGCTTTTCACTGGCTGAAACTGCTTTCATAGTTTGTCATAAGTAATAGTCACAAAACTGATTACTGTATTTCAGGACATCATTTTGTGTATACATATCATTATTGTTTTCTAAAGTTACACTTTTAATACATGAGCATAAATAAATTAAGAACATCTCTATAGATGGAGAATGCATACTCATGTATAATGTATATTCTATTTTTCCCTCAAAAATTTGAGCAACAAATATACAGAGAAAAATACAGTGATTACCTTTTGTTTGTTATTATAAAATGTAAATTAATGTTGCCTTCATTAAAGAAGAAATAATTATTTTCTAAATCTAACTTAATTCTTTGCAGTTGTGACCTCAAGTCCAACTAAATTTCTGTTTCCTTTCATTCTAAGTCACCAAGATGGCTAGTAATCTGTTAACAATGCTTGCTGAAGATGGCAGGCTGTCCACTGAAAGAGAATAAGAATTTTAATTAAATTTCATTTTGTTTAGCACGTAAAAGTATGCATTTATACCCTTTTCAATTTAAAAAACCTAAGGCATATAAGAAGGGATTAGAATAATATGAGTTCAGCTGGAAGACCCATATGCATTACACCCAGGGCTCTAGGTAACTTGAGAGCAGAATTATGAAAGCATTATTGCTAACATCTGAAACCTGTAGAAAACAGAACAGTTCCACAATAATGGTGACACACAATATTATCCTAATGATAAATAACAGGGAAAAATCATATTAAATCATAGCCCCAATGCAGTGATCACTAGAAGCCACCATGGGTTCCTCTGGAACAAATTGTAACATGGTCAATAGGTCTTCTTAAAGTGAACAAATAAAATTCTAGATTGGTGGATTAGAGAAATGTCATTTACTTTGAATATCTATACTTTCACAAGTTTCTCCTGATAGAATTATACTTAGATCATGGGTCCAAAATCTTCTAGTTTTTTTTTTTTTTTTCCCTCAAACAATCATGCCAGAGAAATAGTGATTGGCCATGATAGAGGAGGCTCTTAGTCTGTCTTCGGCTACATTCGACATTTGGATAAAAACAAAGAAAGCAAACACTCAATCATGCGTAGGACACATGTTTGTTGACAGAATTATAAGGTAAATAAGGATGAAAATGATAAGGAGGAAAATTGTAGCTCTGTGTAAATAAGAAAGCTATTTAGAAATATTTGTGATTATACCATATCTCACTTAAGAAAGAAAAAAAGGAAGGAAAGAAGGGAGGGAAGGAAAAAAGAGAAAGAAAATAATTTAGGGTAGTTTAAAATTTAATAGAACATAATTCCATTCAATAACAAAGTCAGATCGGATGACAGAAAAAATGACCGTTCAAAGGGCATAATGAAAATAACACAGCTTCTGGGTCAACACACCCAGCTCCATGATTCCTCTACTGGTTATCAGCTCAGCAAGCACAGACAAATCACATATCCCTGCTAGGCCTCTGGTCCTTTATTGATAAAATGAAAATGATAATAATGATAGTTACCTTCTCACCTCATAAAGTCATTGTAAGAATGCGTAATAAGATTCTACAGTCATAACTAGGCATGTCTTTTAGTAAAAATTATTTATCTTATAAATGTCAGTTTCTCTTCTACCCAAATGGAATGGATTTCCCTGTGAGGAAATTTTTAGCCATTTTAGCATTTCAGCAAAGCCAGATGATTATTATCAGGGAATATTATTTAAAAAATAAACAACAAAACCCCCTATATGTAGTAGAAGATAGAAATGGGCGATTTGTTAGATCTTTGCTATCTCTTTCATTCTGTTGTTCTATGATACTCTGGTTTTCCACCCAGTTTATTTTAGGTATGTTTATTGTTTTGTTTTTAACTGGCCTCCTATTATTACTCTGACTGCTTAGGAATAATTTCATTCAGAAATACATCTTCTAATAAGATTCAATGTGTTTCAACATACATGCCTCTACTATTTTCTTCTCCCCAAAGAATCTGAAAACATGTCAGAGAGATTGACTATATTTTATAAAAACCAAAGATCTATATTTAGGCCTTTCATCTTTCTATATAGAGCAATATCAAGGCAAATCTGGTCTCAAAATGTTACTTTCTAGTCAGCCAGCTTCACAGAAACAGATCAGATTAATCAAGTGAAATGCCGACTTCGCCCTTGCACCCTCGGACTGCTTCTCTTACTCTGGCACACATGTTGATATCCTTTTGCCTGAAGTTCAGCCTAGGGGTCTATATTCTCTGATGAATAAC
Organism: Galago senegalensis; assembly: GCA_963575145.1. NCBI lineage: Eukaryota > Metazoa > Chordata > Mammalia > Primates > Galagidae > Galago > Galago senegalensis. The sequence continues at coordinate 3,529 of CAUYTI010018548.1, read as the reverse complement.
GTCTCTGACTGAACAGCTTGGTGCCACATAAATTCAAAAATTATAAAAACAGGATTTCTTCTGTGGCTCAAATTTTCTTCCTATGTCACCCTTTTGGTCAAAATGGCCTGAATTCTTTACTCCCCCGATGAGTAAAACGTGATGCCCTTTCCAGATCTTTGGCTCATATATTTATTGTCTATCTACTGTAAGGCAGAGATGTCCTAGGCCTTGAACTTTCACAGTTCTGGCTCCTTCTGAGGCCTGACAGGACTCAGTCACCTCACTGGCTCTTATTGTTTTTTTTGGAGACAGGGTCTCACTATGTCACCTTTGGTAGAGGGCCATGGCCTCACAGCTCACAGCAACTTCAAACTCCTGGACTTAAGCAACTCTCTTGTCTCAGCTTCTCAAGTAGCTGGGACTACAGGTGCCTGTCACAATGCTGGCTATTTTTTTGTTGCAGTTGTCATTGTTCTTTAGCTGGCCGTAGCTGGGTTCAAACCCGCCAGCCTTGGTGCATGTGGCTGGTGCTATAACCACTGTGCTAGGGGCTCTGAGCCCTCACTGGCTTGTTGATGTAATCCTTCCCTTGCTGAGTCCTACAATATCATCAGATAAGGTCTCTAATAGAATGGGAGTGCAGTAGCAATGGTCATACATAGACATTACTTGTCTACAGATAAATCTGCTATTCCTCAGTTGAAAAGTGCTTTGCTTGTATCATTCCTTTAGTTTCATAACAAGCACCGTCACTAGCAGTGATGAAGCAAAAAACTTCAGGTTCTGTATTTTTGGTCTTACAATTCAACTAGCCTCTATTGCCACTAGATATGAAGTCACCCCCAAATTTCTCCATCAGTATATCTAGGTATCTATGTCCACCTCCTGCTGAAACTAGTCCCTTTCACCAGTATCAGCATTTTTGCTTTCTTATTTTATATATTCACATTTTTTCATTTTATCTCTTTTTGTAAATTGCTTTAACTTATCTAAAAGCGCACAACAGTTAATATTTATAAACAGCAGTTAATGAGAGTCTGAGACTTGTCCGTTTCCTGGTGCCTTAGCTAATGACCTTTTGGTGGCTCTAGCAGGATTTACATGAGGGAAGCAGTGATGTACAGCTTTGTCTCTAGGACAAGGTGCCTTTTAAACACATAATGTGGTGTTTGGGTAACAATTTTGAAAGAGCCCCCAAAAGGTCAAACAACCAAAGTGGAGATTGAAAAGAAGCGTGAAAAGATAGAGACAGGGTTAGGGACAAACAGATTAGGGAAGGATCAGGCTTCAGGATTTCAGGAAAACACAGATACCTCCCCATTCTAAAGTGAATTACCTGTGTGTAAAGCTGAAAATGATTCTAAGAATGTCACAGTTTCCCAGTGGAAAATCTGTAGATATTAAAATAAAAATGAGGCCTGTTAAAAGATAATGACAGGGGATCCTAAAAATTATCTAATAAAGTCCTAAATATGTCATAGTTAATTCCTTGAATATAAAGTCTCAGTTGCATTCAATTTTAATCCCAAGGGAAAAAGTTCAGGCAATCAGTTTCCAAACCATAGGCTCCGGGGGAACTCCAGGAGTATTGCAGTGTTTCCAAAGTTTCTTATACATTCTAGGCATAGGTATAAATATTACATACCTTAAATGAGTTAGTGTTTTTCAACTTTGTATTGTCTCTTTTATAAAAATAATGTAATGTTTTTTACTGAATTTATGGGAGGTTTATTCTAAAAAAACTTGGACCTCTCTTCAGATACAAACAGGTAAAAAAAAATGTTTTGATGATAAGAGGTCTTCATAATTAAAATGTTTACAGACCAATGTAGGTAATGATAGGTCTGATTAAAATATAGGTAGGACATGGACAGGAGAATGCTGGCAGGATGTAGAGAGTCCTAAGCAAGTGAAGTAGAGAATAAATGAAATGCATATATAGGAAAGATAGGTAACACATGTGAGAGGATATATAGAATGAAATGCAGATTTTCAAAGTAAGATTATTAGCTAAATTGAATTTGAGGGCCATCAGGTGTTCAGGTCGGATAGACCATTGATGAATATCTTTGAGGAATTGGTGTCCAGAAAAAGCTCTGGGTTACATGGAAACCATGTAAGCAGGAAATTATTTTTTCCTTTTGGGGCCTCAGTCCTCAACTTCTGGACTAGGGACTGGTAGTCATATAGCAGGAGGGGAGCAGCCAGTGAGAGAGCAAAGCTTTGTCTGTATTTACAGCCACTCCCCATCACTTGCATCTCCCCCTGAGCTCCACCACCTGTCAGATCAGCAGTGAGCTGATCTTAGATTATCTTAGGAGAGAAAACCTTACTATAAACTGCGTGTGAGTGGCATCTAGGTTGCAGGCTCCTTATAAGAATCTAAAGCTTAGTGGTCTGAGGTGCAGATGTGATGCACATAGATCATCTTGAAACCACAGCCTCACCACTGTTTTTCTTCCATGCAACTGGACCCTGGTGCCAAAAGGGACTGCTGTATTAGGGGATGGCTTGCACTGTGCGTATAGATGAAATTGCCAGGGGACAAAGGGTAACACACATAGTAGGAGGCATCACCTTATATGCTGGATGTTCTGTGGGAAGTAAATAAATGTCCACAGAAATAGATTTACAGAGAAACTCAGCTTTGGGGCTCTGAGCATGAGCCATTCAGAAGCTTTATCTTTAGAGAACTTGAATATTTAATTGATTGTTTTGTGTTCTTTCTTTTTACAGAAAGATTCCACACTGTGTACATTTTCAGGCCACACCGAAATCTGGATCCTAACTTATTCTAGTCTCTCAAGGAACTTTGTACGGTTGCAAGATTAAGTAGCAATGAAAGCTGTGTGTTTCTAATTGTGGTTCTGATGGCTATTCAAAAATTGCTGTGGGTTGTTGTGTTACTGGGAAAGTTTTTAATGAAAGAGTTGAGTCCTAAGGTTTGCAGTGAAATTTGAATGAGGATGGAGAAAATGAATAGCAAGGCAGACATTTCAATGAAGAAGTGGAGCACGATAACAGCCTACCTGAATCTCAGGTTGTGTGCTACCTGGACAGCCCCAGGAGATTTCGGTTTTCAGCCTACTTGGCACACTTTTTGTCCTCAGGCCAAATTAGTGATAATAGTTACAACCCACCGTACTGGAGACTATTGTGTCTCCTAATTCTTTACAGTGAGTACCAAGTTGTCACAAAACTAGGAAATATGGTAAGATAATGGCTCGAGGGTTCAGGACAAACAGAAAACCCAGGCAAACACAGAAGATGGGTTCACAATTTGGTTTCAGAATTTTGCCAATGTGCTTTGTTTTTGTTGTTATTTTGGCTATCCATACACACACACACACTTGGTATAGTTAATGAGCTGTCTCTAAGTAATGGGGCTTTTCTGTTCTCACTGCTGCCATTCTATTTCAAATGATTACCAGTGCATGACCGTATTACTGACTTCAGTCTTTTCAAGTGTTGACTTCTTACTTTTTACTAGACACTTAGTTAAGTACTGGTGATGAGCAGTGAATAAATTGGTACTTAGAGTCTGTCC
>CAUYTI010018547.1:0-53020 GCA_963575145.1 Galago senegalensis | reverse complement strand
TACTTTGGTATCATTGTGCTGGTCATTATGGAGGATGGGTCTGAGGATATCCTGAAGAGCTGGTTTTGTTATGGCAAATTTCTTCAACATTTGTAGTTCATATGTCATTAAAGTATTTAACTTCTATGTCATAAATGAAGCACAAGTTAGCTGAACATATAATTCTGGGCTCAAAGTTGTTCTGTTTTAGGAGATTTACGGTCAATGACTAACCTCTTCTGGCTTGAAAAGTATCAGCAGAAAGATCTGCAGTCATTCTAATATTCTTCCCCTTGTAGGTTATGATTTTCTTATGTCTGATTGCAGAATTTTCTCCTTCATATAACTTTGGCAAGGTTAATTGTAATGTATCTAGAAGGTGCTTTATTTGGGTTGAGTCATGTTGGGGTTCTGAAACTGTCTGCTATCTGAATTTCAGTATCTCTTGCCATGCTTAGGAAGTTCTCCTCAATTATCTCTTGGAGTAAAATATCTGTGCTTTTCATACCATCCTCTTCTCCTTTAGGGATTCCTATGAGGCAAATGTTTGCTGTTTTGGAGTGGTCCCACAATTCTCTCATGGAATGATCTGTTTTTGCTCTCCACTTCTCTTCTTCTTTGAGCATATGGGAGTGTTCAAAAGCTTTTCTTCAGTGTCAGAGATCTTTTCTTCTGCCTGCTCCATTCTGTTACTGAGGGATTCTTCTGTATTTCTCAGATTTTTGAGGGCTGCAAGTTCTTGCCTCAATGTGTCAAAATCTTTGGTGATTTTGTCTTTGAATTCACTGAATTCTTGTGACAACTTTTGAATTGCTCCTTGAATTTCTAATTCCATCTTTACCTCCATTCTGTTAATCTTATTTGCAATTCAAATTCTGAATTCAATTCCTGACATCTCAACCATTTGTTTATGACTGGGATCTTCTGTTGTGTCTCCTTTGTCATTCTTGGGGGAGTTGATCTACTCTGATTATTCATGTTGCTGGAATTTTTCTGCTGATTCCAGCCCATGATTATTTTTCACCATTTGGCTAGAGAAGCTGGCAAGGTGAAATAGAATTGAGGGCCCCTAGAGTTGTGATTGACCAGCCCTTTACTGAAAAACTGGGACTGGTGATTGAGGCTTTTCCCTTAGAGTTTCACAAAGGTCCCATTCAGAACTACTGCCTGAATCTCTGGGTACCTGTTTGGTGTGGTGGGGCTAGATGGGACTGATGGGTATTCAGCTAGTCTCTGTCCAATCCTGGTGAATCAGTGGCTTTGGGCTGAAATCTCAGCTGTGGAGATATATAAGCAACTAAGACACCCTCCCCAAGAGGCAACAACTGGAAGGGGAGAATCCCACACTCCCACAACAACACAACCAGGGTATGACCTTGGTGGGTCCCCAGGTGATTGGCCCATGTCAAGAGTTCCAAACCAATTGTCCTGGTTGACACAAACACTGATCAGGTGGGAGAGTTCAAAAGGTCTTCAGCATCTAGGCAGCAGGGGTCTACCGGCAGCTCAATTTGACCCCAGTGAGGGGGACCATGGAGCCACCACCACTGTCAGGGGCAGTGCTGCCACTGCCAGGGGTGGTGCCACAAGTCTGGGGTTCTTCTGTGTGCAGGTCACAGGACCTGGTGGGGAGCTGGAGGGCATTGCCACCAGCCACAGGGTCATAGGAGTGGGGTGAGAAATCAGATGTTGGAGCTGCTGACCCCTGGCCTCAGCCCGCAGGAGCCAGGGCAGGAAGCCAAAGGGTAGAGTCGCCACCCCAGAAGGGAGTCACTGGCCATGGGCCACAGGGGTCACAGGAGCCAGGAAGGAGTAGTTGGCTGGGAGCCATGGATTACAAGAGCCAGGCAGGAGTCACCGGCTGTGGGCTGCATGGGTCACAGGAGCCAGGTGGGAGTCACTGCCATGGCTGCCAGTCCCAGCAGCCTGGCGGGGAGCTGAGCAGCCCACCATGGGCTGCCAAGCTGGGGAGCTGATGGGCTGGTTCCCTGGTGGTCAGCAGTGCAGGACCTGAGCACTAGTCTTTCCAACACATGGCAAGTCTCTCTTCTCTTGTGCCTCCCCATGTCTATTAAAGTTATAGTTTCAGTGCACTGTTCCACAGCTCATGAGGTGCCCTGCCCTCAAAAATCTGCCAAAACCTCTGGATTTTACAGGGGGTAGTCTTCCAGACCACCAGGAGAAGGGGGTGGGGTGGTTTGGGAGTTAAGGAAGATAGGGAGAACATTAGATCAACTTTTGGCCCAGGCAAGAGACTGCCTGGGCTTGCGGCAGTAGCTCTCTGTGGAGGGAGTCCCAGCCCTCAATCATTCTCTCCCCTTTGGAGAAACAAAAGGTCTTCTGTTCTCTACTCACCTCAAGCCATTCTCCTGGGAGGAGAGGGGAAGCCATTCTCCCATCCTCTTTGGGATGGGTTTTGTACCTAAAATATGTTTCCTTGGAGTCCCAGCTTCCCTCAGCAGGGGTGATGTGAAACTATTGATCCTCTCTCTCAGTTCAGCTCCCAATCTTCTGCTTTATTGGGTTATTTCTGGACATTATTTCTCCCTCTGGATGGGAGCCTCTGCTGAAAACTGGCTTCAGTTGGTCATCTTGCCTCCCTCCCCAATTTCTCCATTCTTAATAGGTATGCTATTACTATAAAGAAATTTTCTTTGTATAGAATTAAATTTTATATAAAGAACTATAATTTTAAAAAACAAATGGAAACAATGAAATAAATCCCCTCTTGCCTCACAACCTAGTAACAAGTGAAAATAATTTTCCTAATTACACTCATTTTTGTCAGAACAACTGAGAGGCAATTTGCCTAAGGTTTAATGATCTTAACAACAACAACAAAAAGCCTGACCAAAAGTAAAAAATAAACAATAAATTTCAAGATAACTTAGTGTCTTACAAGTTACTAGGTATGTGAAAAATTAGTAAACAAATCTCTTACTCCATTAATGCCTCTTGAAATTCACAGTTTGGAATCATTTATATATATTCCATGCCACACAACTGCAAGGCTATACTCTCTCTGGGAAAACTGTTCCCATTAGGGATGTTTAGGGAAGATCAGAAAGCTCAGACTACATGTTTGGGGATGTTTATTTTATGTACAAGGTGATGTAATGTGAGAGGAAGTAATACAGAAGTAAAGAGAAGGGACTTACTCAAGCATTAGTCAAGGAAAGGAGTCTTCACCACATACTTGTGAGGTCTAGAAACTTCCACAGGGAATGGAACTTCTTAGCAAAATGGTGGTTGACCATGGCCCCTATACATGGTCTTGGCATTGACTAGGCCTAACAGAAGTGGCCGAGTCTGCCCAAGATGCTCTGGGAGGAAGGATAATGGGAATGTAAGACAGAGACAAGAGGGAAAGGGCAGGAAGCTAAGGTGCTGTGTCTCTCTTATGCAGAAAAGCACCTATGGCTACTAGTGCCATTGTTATTTTCAAAAAATGGGACTTACTAAATACATTTAGACTTTATCAACACAAGAAGGGGCCAAGATTCAGAGCCGGCTAGAGAAAAGACTATCCAGTAATTCCATGGGTGGAAAACCTCCTCTCAAACCTTGACTCACCACTTATAAACCCATCCTCAGGGGCAGCTTACTTGACTGTGTGCAGCTTGGTTTCCTCATCTGTAAAATAGATGATACAGATAATAGATAATAATAGGAGCTACCTCACAGACATTTTGGCAGACTTAGTGAGTTACTATTTCTAAGGCACTCACGTCAGGTGGGAGTAAGAAGTCTTCAAGCAAGTTCTGGGCAACAGGTTTAGAAAAGTAAATAGACTGGAATCAGCTTGTGGAGGCTCCAGAATGACTTGCTTTGGGCTTCATCTTAAAAACAGAAGCCACTGAAGGCTTTGAATGGCATAAAATGAAAGTAACATGGAATATCTTTCCTGATACAGTCCCTGATACATTTTCTCTTTTATCCTTAACTCCAAGTCCACGCTTGTATGTATCCTGAAGCACGCACATCATCCTCACTTACCAGATCTTTTCATCCAGTCTCATTCTCCCTTTCATGTTTATAATCATTAGAGAGTTTACATTCATTCATATTGTTTTAATGATTACATTGCTATAATTACTAAGCCGAACTATAAAAAAGTCTGAAAAATAAAGCTAGACCATAACAAAGCACATTACTTTTCCTGCCCTAATTGCTATCAAGAAGCATATCTGTTTAAAGCAAGCAAGCATTAATGTATTATATACCTATTATCAGCAAAATATTAGATTCATTGAGTTCATAATTTATAAATGCAAGAATAAAGAGCCCCAGGGGTAGATTCCAAATGAGGCTAGATTCAGGAATACAGAATTAATCATCCCACCTAGTGTTAAAACATGATTTATTATATTTAATTAAGTAACTCAATGATCTCTCCAACTCTGATAAGTTGTCTTTATACCAAATATAAAAATACAGATATCAGCAGTCAAGGAAATTACATAACCTTCAAACAGGATCATTTTCCATACAAATAATTCTTGTTCTATTTAATTTTGTTCTCCAACTAAATACTGGTCACCTGTGTTGGACACTTAGCGCTGGCCTCACTGCCTCCTCCGCCTCATCTCTGTGTTCCGTCCTATTGGGGGAGGGAAGATTCCTCAGGGGCTCTGCCCACACCTGTTGACAGCGCCTCCCCACCACCGGGGTTTAGGTCTGGCACCAGGTGTGGGTGCCCACTCAGCCCCTGCGCATGCTCAGGGGAGACCTATAGGGCCTATAACCCCTGGGGCGATCCTTAACCAAAGGGGCCAGGGGTGAACAAGTGCTTCTCCAGTTCCTCCCTGGAGCAGGCTGTTCTGATAAGCATCCTGCAATGTAAGCTCAGGAGAAGGTACCGCTGGCCTCGAGCCTCAGCCACCCACAGAAGTGCCAACTAACTAATTCATCCTGGCCTGGGGGCTCCCTCCTTTCCCATTCCACTTCCAAGCTCACTTCCCACAGAAACTACCTGATCACAGGTCTTTTTCTCTGACTCTGCTTTCAGAGACACTCTGGCTACAACAGGCTGAAATCACAAATCCAAATACCGTACTGGGAAATAGTCATTTTGGCAAATTAAAGTGACGTTGAATATCTATAAAAATTCTTATCTGCGGCCTACATTACAGAAGGGACATTTATTTTAATAAAGAAAATGACTAGTGTTATATAAATATTCCCAGCAGCAGTTTGACTTTATTTCATTCCTTTATTATTTAAAAGGCTATTTTGGGGAGCTGTGAATATATACAACAGTCATTTTGTCACCGTCGTTGACATTTCCCCAGGTCCTACTTGGCAATCCTATATCAAGCCAAAGACCACGCTAAACTGGGTGAGAAGGCAGAAGGGTGAATACACACCAGACATAATGGCTATTTTAGCCTTTGGTTTAAATTGGGACATGTCAAAGATGACCGTTTTATGAAAATGTTCCGATTATTAAGCAGTACCTTATTATCATGGCTGACTGATTTTTAGACATGAGTATCTTTATTAACAGAGGCTGTGTTTGGCACAGCTTTCTGTGAAACATCATTACCACGGATAGAAATAATAGAGAAGGCAGAGGAATGAGGCCTCAGATAAGAGAACAATGATTTCTCTGTTACGAAAATATCCTTAAATAGGAAGGCATATGATCTTAAATATAAAATGTATCTGCAAGCTCAGAAATCTGAAAAATACCAAGAAGCATTTGGAAACACTAATCCAACAGAAAGACAGGGAGGAACTGTATGAAATTCAGGGCTCTCGAGGGAGTTCTAGGAAGGCTGGGGACAAAGGGACATGAAATGCTCTGCCCCAGCAATGTGGGGGACTGTGTGTACTGGGACGTAGGCACAACCAGCTGCAGCAGGTGTCATGGTTTTCCTTACACTGTAGATAAGGAAACTGAGCCTCAGAGTAACCTGCCCAACTCCCAGAGCTCTGAGTGCCAGAGCAGTTGAGCTCTTCACTAATACTCTGTGTCATTTGTTTTATTTTAATCACAGCTGTTACCATAGTGCCTAACATGGTCCCTGCTACCTGTGATGATCAATAAATGTTTGTTTGAAATAAAATGAATGAATTATTAAAAGAAGAACACCACAGCACCTTCCCAGTCTTCCCTGGGACATAGGGGGCCACCTACATGAAAATGGTCTCATTGCTGCCAACACAGCAGTGCTAACCTCAAAGCTGGCTCTAAGAGTATCATAGTCCCACAGCACACACTGGAGTGAACAGGGGACGAAAACTATCTTACTGATGCATAAAATGGTTTTAATGGGGGGAGAGCTTAATTCCAAATTAGAAATTAAATGATCAAAAATAAAATGCCTAGTGGAGAGAGTGAATGATGGTCATTGCCGTATTAGTCAGTCATAGCATTAGAATAAATGACCAATACCATGTTTTCTGCTATGTCACTATTTTGTTGGGATAAAAGTTGTCAGCTAGTCAGAAGTTTTGCACTGACTGACCTCTGTAGGAGACAGGGCCACTATCAAAAGGGGAAAACGGAGCAGAAAGAAAAGATGTAATATGAAGAATGCTGCCTCCGTGAAACAAGTTTACCTGAAACTGGGATGGAGGAAAAAGATTCTGCTCCCGAGGAATTTTTGGCAAGCACATCTGTAAAATCCTACAGCTCTGTTTGCCAAACTTACGAAGATTCTTCTGTGTTCCTGATTTAGCAGCGTCAACCTCATTATGACCAAGTCCCTTACTTAAAATTCTTGTTGGCTTAATGTCTTAGTTTCCAGATAGGAAAACAGAAAATTTTCTGGTTAATTTAAAAATGAGTGATTGCTAACAAGAATGTTGAAAGGATTTGAAGAGGGAACTGGTTGCAAACATTTGAAAGGGCTGAAGAAGCAAAGCAAGATAGAGGTGGGACCCAAGGCCCTGGAATTCTCAGGCTTCGAGCCCCCTGCAGCAGAATCAGCACAGTGGTCAAGTAGGGTCCCAGTGCCGGCCACACCCTGGCTGGCTCCACGGCCCACTGATTCTACAAGAAAAGCACAGCTGCTGGCTGTGAGCACAGGCGCTGCTATAGAGGGAAGTGGCTGCTGCTTCCCTTCCACCTTCTGTTGTCATGAGTGCCTCCTGCTAGCAGATCATAACCAATACCCAGTGGGCAGATGAGCCGTGGAGATGGAGCGTGCAGACGCACAGCCCTGAAAGCAAACAGAGAAAGAGGCAGGTGCAGGGCTGAGTGGCAACCACCAGCAAGCACAATGACATATCAATGGAGCTTATGCTATAGTTTTTAATGTTAATGTTGGAAATATAGTTACAGTTTCTTCAAAGACTTAATTCACACATTTTTAAGCCTCTGATATTATAGGGGTATATGCTCAAAATAGTGTGCTTTATGAAATTAGTCAAATATTCTGAGTTACAAATCATCTAATTACTAACCATGGATGTATAAGGGCTTTTAAAAACTACTACGTCATGAATTGCATTTTCATTTTCTAGGGCTATGTATTGCCATTTAAAAAAAATAAAGATTTGGTTTTTAAAAACATGTTTAAAATGTTTAGTGTCATTTGAAACTTTCTTTACCGGTCCATTGATAGTTTTTGTAGAGCTGAGGAGTTTTAAAACAACATTTTGTTTCTAACCAGAAGATAATATTTCTACAATAAACTAAAATAGAAATGACACCCCTTTTTTCCATAACTGAGTTCCTATAATAGCTCTTTCGTTTACAGGAACTTCTCCAAAATAGCTTATCTTTATTAAAGAGTAGGAGAAGAGCTTAGGAGAAGATTTAGCTATTTTTATGGAACATTTCCAAGATTTAATTTCTCTTTTCAACAAGATGATAAACTCTTCAAGAATACAGGTTACATTCCCATCTTCCTGACAATTCCCTGCTCCCACTCCCAAATAATTTATAGCACTGAGGACACTGTAATTTCTGGGGCAGGGGGAGATACTTATTGACTGGTTGGTTGTTATCACCATTATTGAAAGCAATATTTATTTATTTTATTCATGGAAGTAGGTGCTAAAGGTATGAAGAAATTAAAAATGGCCCCAAACGAGATTATGTTTTGATAAGGAAAACTAGACATATGATTATCTTAGAAATAAAAAATGCATATTACAAAAGACTAATAATAGTATGTTTCTCAAGGATAAGTGACATGTATATACATATACATCTCTGACATAGCACTAAACTAATCAATGTTAACAAAATATTTTTGTTGTTGATGTTGTTATTATGTGTCATGTGAGTTGTGCAGAGTAAACATTCTAGCAGTACAGGAAAAACATCTTTAATATGCCTCAATTTAAATCAAAGACTAAAGTCTCCGAGAGTGGAGAGAATTTCTTAAAACTTCACGCACAAGCTGAGTCATGAAAAACAGATAGACATACCTGACTAAAGAAATAGTAGGCTAATCTTTTCACTATACCTCAACCTTCGTGTCTTTCTTACATATATTAAGTAGCTTGCTCTTATTTAAGACTGACAGGGAAAGAAGGAGTTCTGAAAATTCACTAGAACCTTTTAATAGAAATAGTCACTTGTGACAAAACAGCAAAAAGGAAAGGCTTCTGGAAAGCTGGTGCTTTTTAACTTCTACAGCTCCCAATGCTGACCTATTTTTCTCTTCTAAGCCTAACAACTGCCAAGGCCCGCAGGTGAGTGAGGCTGAGTCCATGCATCAGCACCGGGGAAATGATCATAGCAAGGAGCCTGAGGAGAGTTTGGCCCACAGAAATTCCTGTATCCTTTCTGAACTTCAAGGTCGACGTAGCCTATGAGAGTGTGCCTGACCTTGAGGAGTTAGAGAGAACTAAACCAGTGGGCTGTGTCCTTTCTAACTGCATGGGCTGGGAGGCCTGAGTGCAGAAGCTTTCTCCCAGTGCAAGAGACTGAGACCACCAGCTGCTACTCTACAAACCTACAGAGAAGAGAATGCTAGTCCATCCATATAAACATGAAGGAGGTAAAGTCTCCATCCGTCTTTAGGGCTGCATAGTATTCCATGGTGTACATGTACCACAAATTATTGATCCATTTGTGGGTCAATGGGCATTTAGTGTCTGATCTCTCAACTCCTGGAAGTTAAATAGGGTGAGAACCTGTGTCAGATGTATCTTTGGATTCCCAGAAGCTTGCATCCAGTAGGCACTTACTCAGTCGTGGTCATTTTAGAAAGGAAAATCTGTTGCTCAAAGCTCTCCGTAGCAGAAAAAGAGAAAAGGAAAAAAAAAGAAAAGAGAGAAAAGGAGAAAAAAGAGAGAGAGAGAGAAACAAAAAAAAAGCTCTCCGTAGCAAGCCCTAAGTCACAAAGCTTATAAGTGGCAAGCTGGCCACCAGTTTTGGCATTCTCCCAATTCCTCACACATAGTCTTGTATTCTTAAACATCTTGCTTCAATCAGACCACAATTATACATTTGTGGTCAGTGGCAATTTTCTCTGAATGTCTGTTTTCTGAAAGCTTTTCAAATGCGTTTATTTCATGGTGCACATAGGCGGAGCTAAATTTGTGTTGAGCAAATGAATAAGTGAGTAAGTTTTGGATGATCCATGAAGCCTACATTTGTTAAGGGTAAAAACCAGAAGTGTTTTGGCCAGAGGGACCCAAAGGGAGGAGAATCACTGCTTTCTGCTGGCAGCAGGCTCACTGAGGCCAAGTGTGTTCCTTGCCACAGCCCACGGGACTGCTAGTAAAGACGAGAGTTGCACCTGGAGCCAACCATGGGGCTCCATTCTTTAAGTTTTGCTACATTTCCATGTTTAGAATTTTGGCAATGTAACGTATTTTTTAATTACAGCATAAATGTCCTTTTCCTCCAAATCTAGCTGTCAAATTCTGATCCTGGAGGTCCAAGATGAAAGTATTATCAGTCATAAAGAAGATATTAGGAGATGACTTATTCCTGACCCCAAGTCTCATACCAAGGAACCATCTACAAATGTTGGACCAGGAGCTCAATTTCAGACGATTAAAGAAAATAAAATACGTCAAGAATATTTTATTGTCTACTTTCTGTAAGATCAGTAAGATTCTGTAATATAAATTACAATATGGGTACAGCTGGGGTCAACTCTGCTGAAGAGAACTCAGAAGACTTTGTGGTTTTTTTGTGTTATGTACAGTAATTAACGTTCACCTGGATCTAAGTTTTATTATATTTGACAATGGTAGGATTATGTCAAAATTCTGTGGCACCTTAGGTATTTGGGGGAGATCAAAATACAACCCCCAGGTAATAAGCAGTTTGCATGCTGAGGAATGTACACTTTGTTATTGGACGGGACACTCTGTGATTCTAAATGGGGCTGGTATAAACAGTCACTGGAATGCAAGAGACAAGTCTATGATTCAAAGAATGTAAGAACTCTAGTGCACCTAAAAAAAAAGGGGGGGGTTTAGTAGCAGATAACCGCACTCACACAGGAAAAGGAGAGTATTAGCTCGCAGCAGAATTTTTTAGTAATTGCTTCATGGAAAGTCTCTACATAGAGTAAGTGCATAAAGGTAGGCATACTGATATAAAGAAATGATTGAACATGTGTAGGAGGGACCACTGAATCCTGGATGTATTTATTTTTCATTTCTCACTCAAAAACAGGAGCTGTGTTTCATATCTGTGGGAAGGAGCCATAGGATTGAAAATACACCCTAATTTCTTGAGTCAAATAGGCAGACTTTTGATGTAAAAGAGACCTGTAAGCCTAATTTAGACAGTGTTGCATGGAAATGCAGCATCAGTTACAACTCCAGCTTCCAACTACCTTACACAACTTGTCTCCCCCAAATGGATATTTTAATCTCTAATTTATTAAAAGATGAAATGTTGGAATGTTGGATAGATTGAAATCATTTGTCAGATCACGAAGTCCTCATAACATTTCTCAGCCTTAATAACACATCTGCTCTTAGAATGTGGTCTCTTGATAATAGCTGTCTGAAAGTGTCTGAATTTAGGGATTATTTGAGACAACAGATTTCCTTCTATTTGGAATTGAATGAGGCATCTGCTCCCTCACCGTTAGCTTTGTGTGAGAGTCTCAAGGCATTCATAAAAGGGCAGATCATTTTGAGCGTTATTGGAAGGAGAAAGGACCCCTGTTGACAATATGAGATTCAAAAAGGGGAATTAAGAAATTTTAAGGGTAGTATTTCATGTTTAAAAATATTACTCCAGGGCAGTGCCTGTGGCTCAGTGGGTAGGGCACTAGCCCCATATACCAAGGGTGGCAGGTTCAAACCCAGCCCCGGCCAAACTGCAACAAAAAAAATAGCCAAGCATTTTGGTGGGTGCCTGTAGTCCCAGCTACTCAGGAGGCTGAGGCAAGAGAATCGCCTAAGTCCAAGAGCTGGAGGTTGCTGTGAGCTGTGACATCACAGCACTCTACTGAGGGCAACAAAGTGAGACTGTCTCTTAAAAAAAAAAACAAATACATAAAACTATTACTCCATAGTTTGTTTTCTAATCTAGGCAGACCACAGTAGCTAGAAGTGAAGGAATAACTTAAAAACCAACAATTTAGGAATTGATAGAATGTAAGTAGAAATTCACAAAATTTTATCTGATTTGATTCAGTACAACCAACAGAACTCAGTGGAAATGGACAACCATGCTCATTCCAAAGACCATATGCCAACTGGGAGACTAGACTAAACAGAATAAAAAATAATACAAAAAACAAACTACCTTCTCTGTTTCACTTCCAAGACAGACTATTCTTTTTTTTTTTTTTTTTTTTTTTAGACAGAGCCTCAAGCTATCCCCCTGGGTAGAGTGCCGTGGCATTACAGCTCACAGCAACCTCCAACTCCTGGGCTCAAGCGAGTCTCCTGCCTCCGCCTCCCAAGTAGCTGGGACCACAGGCCCCTGCCACAACGCCTGGCTATTTTTTTTTGGTTGCAGCCGTCATTGTTGTTTGGCGGGTCCGGGCTGGGGATTCGAACCCGCCACCTTAGGTGTATGTGGCTGGCGCCTTAGCCGGTTGAGCTATAGGTGCCGAGCCCCCAAGACTTATTATTGATGGAGGAAGGTACAGAAAGAGATTGAAGGACAGCTCCCAGGTTTCTGGATTGCACAAATGAGTGTGGATGGTGATTCCTACTAAGACCAGGAAGAAGAGAATGGGGATGAGTGGGAATTCAAGAGACCCATTTATTTCCCAGCAACCAGCCAGTGAGAGGTGAGAAGTTGAAATGATACCACCCTTGATGCTTGATACAAAAGCATGTTCTCAGCTCTCTGAGAAGTCACCAACCAGGAGATAGAACCACTCTCAATAGGTTTGCCCTGACAGTCACCTTAGTCAGTGATCCTCCTACTTCTTGTTTTGGCTTACATCATCCATACTGAATACTGGTGTTTCGAACCCTTGTGATGGAGAGTCCTCACTGATACTTGCAGCAGTTGGTTCACTCATTCATTCAATGGACTAAACACACATAACTGTGCAGCCTTCAACTGGAGAGCCAAAGGTCCAGTGAGGAAGATACAGAAAGAGATAACAACTAAAGTGGGGCCCAAGGAGAAGGACTTGAGTTAGCCTGGTGCAACTAGAGAAGACCTCCTTATAGAGAGCTCAGATAAGAATTTTCAAAGAGATATTAAATGGGGGGAGAGTGGTAAAGAAAAGGATATTTTTCAGGTCTGAAAGTTTCTCCCCATAGACTAATTATTAATTGCAATCTAGAAATGAGGTGGCTTGTTGGTGAGGTTTTGAACATTGACACCACAGTGAAGGGCAAGTGGTCATCACATGTCTCTGAGTGTGTGGCCTAAGAATAATACATCATCCCTCAAGCTGGTCAGGGTATATAACCTACATCAATTTGTGAGGAAACCTCAGACAAATCCCAAACAAGGAACATTTTATTAAATGAAGAGGAACTATGCTCTTCAAAAATGTTAATGCTGAACAAGATAAGCCTGCAGACATACAGCTACCTACTCTTAAATCAGATTCAGTACAAGAGGACATGATTGAGTCAATTGCAAAATCTGAGTGCAGATGTAGATAAAAATATTTATCAATGTTAAGTTTACTGAAATCAATAATTGTCCTGTGCCTCCCTAACAGAATATTCTAACTTGAAAGTTCCCACTGAAGTATGTAAGGTATGCCATGATGTATGCAACTTACTCTCAAATGGTTCAGATAAATGTATTTTATTTCTATAAAACACAAATATACAGAAAAAAGTGATAAAAAAACAAAGCAAAATGTTAATTGTTAATAATAGCTGAACCTAGAAACAGGTATATGGGGGGTTTTTTTGCTATAATTATTCTTGCAGTTATTCTGTAAGTGTGAAATGATCTTCAAATAAAAAGCAAAAGAAATAAAACTCAGGAATAGAGAGTGGTGAATCTTGATCAGAGACCTAAAGGAGGAAAAGGAGAGGCTGGAGAGGGTATTCTACTGTGGGAATAGCAAAGGCAAAGGCACAGAGATTTGAATGAGAACTCAACACTCAAGGATATGTGATTGAACACGTGTATCCATCCATTTAGGTTCTTGGTCCTTCTCCCCTCAACTTTGACAGTTAAGTGACAGGACACATGGTCTAACTGGGTTGAGGTAATCAGGGCCTCAGGGATGAAGGTCAGGGTCATTGTATCATATGAGTCTCTGAGAGCAACCGAGAGAGACAGTGAGCTGAGAATATATGCTGGGGTGAGGAGATGGGGCTCAGGTGCAGCCCTGAGGTGGCAGTGGAGCTATTGTTCACCCAGAAAAGAGGCCTCACAAGGTCCTGGAGGAGCTGTTTCCAGAGCTTAGCATGTGGACCCAA
The DNA here is from genome assembly GCA_963575145.1 of Galago senegalensis. NCBI lineage: Eukaryota > Metazoa > Chordata > Mammalia > Primates > Galagidae > Galago > Galago senegalensis. The sequence goes on along the minus strand of CAUYTI010018547.1, from coordinate 39,262 downwards.
GTAGTGCATGGGGGAACCCAGAGGATGCTGTGGTGCACCCAGACACAGTAACAAAAGCACAAATTTGTCTTCCCAGGTCTTGCCATTGGCTGAAGAAAGCCCCCTTATCCACAGCCAAATCTTCGGAGAGACTGCACACACCACTCCTAGTGAGTGCCATTGGTAAAAACCCAGTCACCTGTGACCAGCTGGGGACCATGCAGCTCCAGTGCCCCCGGTGTGGGTGGCAGGGACTTTACTGTCTTAGCTCACTCATTCCTCTGTCCAACTCTCTTTCTTCCCTGCCTGGCAGGTGTTGATCCCAAGGGTAGTCCCTAGAATCTTCCTGTACACAATCTCTATGTCAAACTCTAACACCTAGAGACCTCACCTATAACACAAAACAAGTCATAATTTCAAAAGATTTGAGAAAAACAAGCAAGAGAAACCTCTTAATCTATGTGTGCTGCTCTAACAAAGTACAACAGACTGAAGAGTTTATAAACAACAGAAATTTATTTTTCACAGCACTGGAGGCCAAGAATTCTGAGATTAAGATACCAACAGTTTGGGGTCTAGTGAGGGCCTGAGATTTGCTCCCAAGATGGGGCCTTGTCATTGCATCTCTAAAGGGACAAAGGTTGCTGTGTCTTCACGTGGTGGAAAGGATGAATAGGCAAGAGAGAAAGCTCCTAAACCTCCAGCCCTGTTAAAGATGTTAATCACACTCATGTGGGCTGCCCTGACTTAATCACCTCCCAGAGGTCCCACCTGTTCATACTGTTGCACTAGGGGTTAAGTTCCAACATAAACTTTGGAGAGGCCACCATAATTCAAACCATAATGAGAAGCATACAAATTGAAAGTATAACGTAGGTTCAGCACCTGTAGCTCAGGGGTTACAGTGCTGGCCACATACAACGGGGCTGGCAAGTTCGAACCAGGCCCAGGCCTACTAAAACAACAATAACAATTGCAACAAAAAAAATAGCTGGGCGTTGTGGCAGGTGCCTATAGTCCAGCTACTTGGGAAGCTGAAGCAAGACAATCACTTGAGCCCAAGAGTTTGAGGTTGCTATGAGTGTGATGCCACAGCACTCTACCAAGGGCGACATCTGTCTCAAAAAAAAAAAAGTGTAACATAAATATGAAGAACTGAGATGAAACATTTGTCCTATAGAAAGATACGACTCGGCAAAGTGCAGAATGTATCACAGGGCAAGTCTCAATCCTAGTTGCAGAAGCGGGATAAACCGAGGGCAAAGGGAAGCACACGGTGTTCTCTTCCCCCCGTACCACCCCATCTCCCTGCTACTGTGTGCCAGGAGCTGTCTGTGCCCACTTACCACCAGACATAGGCACCTCAATGCCAGCATGCTGGTGGGTGATCTTCCCTCAAATCCAACTTTAGTCTTTGCTTTCTCAAACGTCTCTTGCAGGTCTGACTCTCCAGGAGGCAGATGCTGAGGTAGATGTTCTTGTGCAGGAAATTCATAGGAGATGGCTCCCAGGACCAACACCTATGGGGAAGAAACGTGGTACAGAGAGGAGAGATCTGTGGCACCGTCACACAGGGGATGCTGCTCTGGACCTGAGCTGGCCCTTCAGAGATGTCTCTCATGGAGTGATGGGGTCAGGACTTGTACCCGGGCACTGACCAATCACTGGGTGGGTTTGTTCCAGGGGAAGAGTGTGACTGTGGCAAGTGGTGATGCTCGGGCAAGGGCAGGGATATTGTCTCCCAAGATGGAGGACAGGGGCTCAGTTCTGCAGGGAATCCTCTGGGTGGTATGAATAGCATTCCCTGCATCTTGTTCTGAGAATTCGAATGGTTTTTATTTCTATTCTAGTGATTACTTTTACAATTATCTTTCTATATACTCTACTTAATCCTTTTCATTCACACCAACACTGTCCAATAAGAATGTGATGAAATTTAAATTTTACTAGTAACCCCATTAAAAAGGTAAAAAAGAGGCTGGGGGCAGGGTGGCTTACACCTGTAATCCAGCACTCTGGGAGGCTAAGGTGGGTGGATTGCTTGAGCTCACCAGCCTGAATGTGAGACCAGCCTGAGTGAGAGCGAGACCCCGTCTCTACTAAAAATAGAAAAACTAACCGGGCATTGTGGCAGTTGCCTGAAGTTCCAGCTACTCGAGAGGCTGAAGCAAGAGGATCACTTGAGCACAAGAGTTTGAGGTTGCTGTGAGCTATGATGCCACAGCACTCTACCAGGGGCAAGAAAGTGAGACTCAATATGAAAAAAAAGGTAAAAAGAAACAGGGAAAATTAATTTTAATGATACATTTTATTTAATACAGCCTCAAAATACATCTTTCTAACATGTAGTCAATATAAAATTGTTAATGCCATAGTTACTTTTTTTATACTAAGCTTTCAATCTCCAGTGTGTATTTACACTTGCAAAACATTGCAATACAAAATGGCCACATTTCCCTTGCCAGATAGCCACATGTGACTTGAAGCTACAATACTAGAAAGCAGGATGGAGCCAGCCCCATATACCAAGGGTGGGCAGGGTGCCAGCCCCATATACCAAGGGTGGCAGGTTAAAACCTGGCCCTGGCCAAATTGCAACAAAAACAGCCAGGTGTTGTGGCAGGTGCCTGTAGTCCCAGCTACTTGGGAGGCTGAGGCAAGAGAATCACCTAAGCCCAGGAGTTGGAGATTGCTGTGAGCTGTGATGCCATGGCTCTCTACCAAGGGTGATAAAAGTGAGACTGTCTCTAAAAAAGAAAAAAATATTAGATAGCATTAGACACTGACTTTGTTATATCTGTTGAGTTATTAAAAATAGTGATATTGGCATATTCTACCTCATCTCATCCGCCTTTAACCAAGATTACAGAATCCTGGTTAATTATATTGTTTTTCTTAGTGTTTACCATTATGCACTTAAATTTACTGACATTTATACTATTAGAATAATTGGCATTAAAGAATATTGTTTTATAAGGGAATCTCTATACCTATGCCACTTCTTATTTTCTCTGCTCTCTCTCAATTTTTTTTTATGAGACAGAGCCTCAAGCTGTCCCCCTGGGTAGAGTGCCATGGCATCACAGCTCATAGCAACCTCCAACTCCTGGGCTCAAGCAAGTCTCCTGCCTCAGCCTCCGAAGTAGCTGGTACCACAGGTGCCTGCCACAACACCCGGCTATTTTTTGGTTGCAGCTGGCATTGTTGTTTGGTGGGCCTGGGCTGGATTAGAACCTGCCACCTTAGGTGTATGTGGCTGGTGCCTTAGCCACTTGAGCCACAGGCACCAAGCCTCCCTCTCAGTTTTTGCTAATTTTGTTAATACATTTCTGATTTCAAGATTTATGGCCAGGTGTTGTGGCTCATCCCTGTAATCCCAGCACTTTGGGAGGCCAAGACCGGATAATCACTTGAGGTCAAGAGTTTGAGACCAGCCTGAGCAAGATTAAGATCCAGTCTCTACTAAAAATAGAAAAATTAGCTGGGTCCTGTGGTGGGTGCCTGTAGTCCTGGCTACTTGGGACACTGAGGCAGAAGGATAGCTTGAGCCCAAGAGTCTAAGGTTGCTGTGAGTTAGGCTAATGCCCCTGCCCACTAGCCTGGGGAAACAGAGTAAGACTCTGTCAAATTAAAAAAAAAAAAAGATTTATGACATTTACATTTGTAGCCATTCTTCTTAGAGTAGATTTAATGTTAACTGTGAAGTTAAATGGATTCAGTGCTTGCCATCAGTTCTCTCTCTCTTTCTTTTTTTGTTTTTTGGAGACAGGGTTACCCTCTGTCACCTGGGTTGAGTGCCGTGGCCTCAGCCTAGCTCACAGCAACCTGAAACTCCTTGGTTCAAGGGATCCTCCTACCTTGATCCCGAGAAGCTGACACCATCAGTTCTCTTATTGTATTTCTCTGTTTTCTCTCAGTTGGCTGAAAGTCACCCTCAAATAGTTCCCTTAGAAAGTTCCTTTAATTTTCTAAACCATTATCTCTTGTCTCTCTTTTTAAATGATGATTTGGCTAGGTATTAAATCCCTTCTTTAGACCAGTATTCATCAACCTTTACTTTTTTTGAAACACTGTCTCATTTAATCTCTCTTGGTAGAGGGCTATGGCATCATAGCTCACAGCAACCTCAGAGTCTTGGACTCAAGTGATCCTCTTGCTTCAGCCTCCTGAATAGCTGGGATTACAGGTGCCCAGCACAGCACCTGTCCAGTTTTTAGAGACAGGGGTCTAGCTGTAGGTGCATCCACCTTGGCCTTCGAGAGTGCTAGGATTACAGCAGGCATGAGCCACTGCGCCTGGCCACTTCGAACTTTTTTTTACTCTCACAGTAGACTTGAACATATAATTAAACTTCCATGGCACACTAAAGCTACGTTGATCAGGCTCGGCACCTATAGCTCAGCGGCTAGGGCACCGGCCACATGCACCGCCCAGGCCTGCCAGACAATGACAACTACAACAACAACAAAAAGTAGCAGGGCGTTGTGGTAGATGCCTGTAGTCCCAGATACTTGGGAAGCTGAGGCAAGAGAATCCCTTAAGCCCAAGAGTTGGAGGTTGCTGTGAGCTATGACACCACAGTGATCTACCAAGGACAACATAGTGAGACTCTGTCTCAAAAAATACAATACAATAAAATAAAATAAAAATAAATGTTTTGTTTGAAAATGCAGTTAGTCATCTTAAGAAACCAGCACACACTGAGTTCATTAGCATTTCAACCCATCCCCAGGTCTCCTCATTCGCACCACTCCCAAGCATCCACTTCTGCACCGTGTCCCCTATTTGGATGTCATCCTCCTAGCACAAAACCTAAGAAACACTTTTCATTGTTTCTTTATCATATCCCATTATCTACTCAGCTGCCAGGTCTGGTTTGGTCACCCTTGAAATGCTTCCTGCACACAGCTGCCCTTCCTATTCCTTCTGCCAAACCATGTTCTAGAGATGTGAATTCCAAATATTTTTGTTCCTATAGCCCTATCAAAAAAAGACGTCCCTTATGAAATCTATGCAGATTTACTATGAACTTTATAATAAGTACCTCAAATGATAAAGCTAATGGATAAAATAAATGTGAAATAAAAATTTTACAGGTCTTGATAATCTTGATGGATGGATAATAACATTAATTAATACTTTGACACACAGTATATACTATTGAACCTTAAACAATATAGATTTGGACAGCACAGGTCCACTTATATGTAGATTTATTTCAATAAAAACTACACCAAGTGTGCCCACCTCTCCTGCCTCCCCTTCTACCTCTCCCACCTCTTCTGCCCTTGCCATCCCCAAGACAGTAAGACCAACCCCCCCAGCCTACTCAAAGTGAAGATGACAAGAATGTAGACTTTCACAATGATCCCCTTAATGAACAGTAAATATATTTTCTATTTCTTATCATTTCATAACATTTTCTTTTCTCTAGCCTACCTTACTGTACAAATACAGTATTTGTACAGTAAGGTATTTGTACCTTACTTACAAATACAGTAAGGTAGTACAGTAAGGTATTTGTATGTGATCCAAATAATCTATGCAGATTTACTATGTTTAATCAACTACTTACTTCTGTTATTGTTAAGGTTTCCCATCAAGATTATGCTATTAGTGGTTGAGTTTGGGAGGAGTCTATATTTAAATTTTTGACTATATAGAGAACAGCACCCCTAACCTGTGCCTTGTTCAAGAGTCAAGTTACGTTGGTTAAGATTAATTGTTGATCATGGTGAGTGTAAATCAACCTATATTTTAAAGAATTATTTAGATCAATTTGCATTTCTTTTAGACAATGTCTCAGAACCAAGTGTATTGTTTTTGCTTTTGCTTTATAAAGTGATTGGAAGAAGCATCAGCTTTAATATTTTCTTGTTTTCTGGAATTTTAGTAGCATATGTTCAATCTACAGTTTCTTTATATGGATACTGTTAAGCCAGTTGTCCATTTTGTGAGGGTTACTTTCATTAAAGCCTGTAATATAATCTGCAAATTCACTAATAAAACACATGTAGATTGCAACATACTATAATATTCTGAACATGAACATGAGCAGGACAGGCTCTCTTCCCTCAAGATATCTTGCCCTTTTATAGTGCATGACAAGCTGGGGTGCTGGGTCTTGCAATGGGCATTCATGACTAAATTCAGATAATCTGTCCAAAAACTTGTGTTATCTCCTGTTTTTACTGCCAATGATTCTGTTTAGGATATTCCTTGAACCCCATCTGACATCCTGTTAGCCTACTTTTTACTCCAGTCATTTCTCACCCAACTATGAAAAGGTGTAATCTGATAAGATGTTGTTTCAGCTGTATTGAGCATCTCTCTCTCCCTATGTCAAGTTTCCTGGGACTCCTGGGGATGGACACTTGCAGGAACCTACTTGTCATTCACATGCACAGACATGGAAGTGAGAGAAAACTGATCCATTGGACCTTTGACCAATGGAGGATGGGAATGGTTGGAGAATGGCTACTTTCTTCCAACTCAAAGGTGGGCAATTCTCAGGTGGAACATTCTGCATGGTTCCTCAGAGTTCCAGCAGTGTTGAGCCATAATTGTCCAAGGCAGGGCAATTCCTGTCTTGACTTCCCTCATTTCTCCACTTCAATTTCTCCAGCCACCTCTCCTATTCCCTGGGGTCACTTTTCAACATCCTGTATACAGACCCTGTCTCAAGCTCTGCTTTCTTATGTAGATCTAGGCTAAGTCAGATTCTATCAAAGCAAACTTCTCTTCTCGGCTCATCACCCAACATATTGGGTTCTTCCATCTCTGTCTGTGCTCATGCTTCGCACACATCTCAAATACTTCCATCATTGTGTATCTCACCTGCCTATGTCTCACTAACATCTTAAATCCTTTTGTAGCATTTAGAGACCTCTCCTTATCTTCCCAACCACAAGCAGCACCTTGTCTTCTTTGAGGTCTGTGGCCTTTTGCCTTCTTATTGGATATTTCTTTCATTAGACCTTGTGCTATAGCTTTTTCTTCTTGGCCCATTTTCTGTCTTCTCTGCAACCAAATTCTAGGTACATAGCGGGCAGAGATTTTGTCTCTTATACTTATGTACTTCATTTAGACACCAAATTTTGCTGCCTGTATAACAGTTCTCAACAAAATATTGTTGAAACAAATTAGTTTTTATTGTATGTATTAGCATCTTCCCATTGATACATACCAAAGTTTGTCAGGGAGGACTTTGCCTTGTGATGGCAGGAATAGCCCTCAACTTCAACAAGGGTCCAAGGAATTATAAAACTCTTCACAGAATATAAAGAAGGAAAACACAGAAAGGCTGCTATGAGCGTCCTTGTCTCAATTCCTTCTCCTCTTCCCCATATGCCGATATGACCCCAGGAGACTGTGACAATGCTAGGGCATCCTTTCAGGAGGAGATGGCAGCAGAATTGAAGTACAGCCTAGAGTATCCCCCAGGGGACCTCCAGCCAGTATCTCTCTTAGAGGACTCCATGCACAGCCTAGGGGATTGCACTTTGTCCAAGTCCACCCCCACATTCATTTATGCTTATATACAACTGTGTAGGAACACATGAGAAAGCATCTTTGTTATATTATAGTTGCCCCTGGATTAAAGAAACAAGAGGTATCTTTTAATCCTCAATCTAGATCTTTTGAGCATCATCAGTAATGTCCCTGCTTGTTGCCTGATCCCATAGGGACTCTGTTGTCCTCATCTCAACCAGCACTGGATGCACCCTGCTGCTTCCTGCATCTTCACACTTACATACTAGGCATCCTGCAAGGAGTAGCTTCGGGCTTTTCCTCAACTTCCCTGTATTGTCCTTCTTACTCCAGTTTACTGGCTCTTCTTCATGGGACTTCTAAGAACTGTGGTTCCTCAGAACTCATCCTTGAGTCCTCTTCTCCTCTACGCATCTCGCTGGTGATAGCTTTTGCTCTCATGAATGCAGATTTCAAGCGTGTGTTGACAATGTGATCTCTATCTCAGAACTCTCCCCTCAACTCCAGACTTGAGCTTGCAGCTACCAGTAGGGACTGTCTCAGAACTTGCAAATGGAACATGACCTGAGTAGACCTTTTTTTTCCTGTTAGTAACTTTACTTTTTTTAAAATTTCAAAATATTAAGAGGGTATAAATGTTTTTGTTTACATGAATCACTTTTGTAGTGTTTGAGTCACAGCTATACATGTGCCCATCACCCAAACAGTGTTCATTGTACCTGTTAGGTATAAGTGTGCCCATCACCTCCCCCCCACCCATTTGATTTCCAATGACTTTTACTTTCCTCTGTGCACTTGAGTGCTCATCAGATAGTTCCAATCTAATAGCAAGTATACCAGTGTTTATTTTCCCCATTCTTGTGATACTTCAAGTAGAAGAACGATCTCTACATCCATCCAGATTGTTTCAAAAGTCATTATGAATTCTTCCTTTTATGACTGAGTAGTACTCCATGGTACACATATGCCACATTTTGTTAATCCACTTATGCATTGATGGTCACCTGGGTTGATTCTACATCTTTGCAATTGTGAATTGTGCTTCAATAAACATTCAAGTGTAGCTGGGTTTGTTTTTTTTTTTTTTTTTTTTTTTTTTTTTTTTGATAAAATGAATTTTTTCCCTTTGAGTAGATACCCAGTAGTGAGATTGCTGGATCAAATGGTAGATCTACTTTTAGTTCTTTGAGAAATTTCCGTACTTTTTTCCATAGAGTTTATACTAATTTTCAGTCCCTCTAATAGCACATAAACATTTCTTTCTTTCTGTATCCACGTTAGCATCTATTGTTTTGAATACATATATATGTTTGAAACAGTCTCACTTGCTTGCCCTCAGTACACTGCTGTGGCATCATAGCTCACAGCAACCTCAAACTCTTGGGCTCAAGGAATCCTCTTGTCTCTGCCTCCCAAGTAGCTGGGACTACAGGTGCCCACCACAACACCCAGCTATTTTTTTAGAGAAGAGATCTTGCTGCTCAGGCTAGTCTGAAACTCATGAGCTCAAGTGATCCACCCAGCTTGGCCTCCCAGAGTGTTAGGATTATAGGCATGCACCACTGCACACAGCCTTGTTTTGGACTTTATTTTTAATAAGCCATATATACATAGACCATGAATACATTTATACCTTTGTGGGATTCAATGTGTTGATTATTTGTATAAATTGGAGTGCTTACATCCTACTAATTCACATAGCTTTTACCTCATTTATTTAATCACAGTGTTAAGACATTTGTGTTCAGTACTTGATAGATTTGACTTGAACCCTTGCAATATGCTCCATAGGTATGGTCCCCCCATTTAAACCTCCCTCTGTTGAACCACCCCCCTCCCTCCCCAGTCCCCTCCTCTTTCCTCCTTCATCCTGGGCTATAGTTATAATTCATCTCTCATATGAAAATGTGAGTGATTATAAATTAGTTTTATAGTAGTACTGAGTACATTGGATTTTTTTTCCATTCCTGAGATACTTAACTTAGAATATTTTCCAACTCCATCCATGTAAACATAAAAGAGGTAAAGTCTCCATCTTTTTTTAATGCTGCATATTATTCCATGGTATACATATACCATAATTTATTAATCAAATCATGTGTTGATGGACACTTTGGCCTTCTTCTAAGATTTGGCAATTATGAATTGAGCTATAATGAATAATCAGGTGCAAATATCTTTGTTGCCATGTGACTTTTGGTCTTTTGGATATACACCTAGTAGAGGAATTGCAGGATCAAATGGCAGGTCTACATTTAGATCCCTGAGTGTTATCAAAACTTCTTTCCAAAAGGAACATACTAGCTTGCATTCCCACCAGCAGTGCAGAAGTGTTCCTTTTTCTCTACATCCACACCAACATCTGTAGTTTTGGGATTTTGTGATGTGGGCTACTCTTACTGGAGTTAGGTGATATCTCAAAGTGGTTTTGGTTTCTATTTCTCTGATGATTAAAGATGATGAGCATTTTTTCATGTGTCTGTAGACCATGAGCCTATCTTCTTCAGAGAAGCTTCTGTTCATGTCTCTTGCCCACAACAAAATGGGATCACTTGTTCTTTTCATATTAATAAGTTCGAGTTCTCTGTGGATTCTAGTTATTAGACCTTTGTTGGAAATATAACCTGCAAAAATCCTCTCCCATTCTGAGGGCTGTCTACTTGCTTTACTTACTGTGTTCTTGGCAGTGCAGAAGACTTTTAGTTTGGTCAGATCCCAGTAATATATTTTTGTTCCTTCAATTGCCCAGGAGGGTCCACCTCATAAAGTATTCTCCCAGGCCAATTTTTTAAAGTGTTTCCCCTGCACGCTCTCCAAGAATTTTTATAGTTCATGTCTTAAGTATAAGTCCTTTAACCAGCAAGAGTCAATTTTTGTTAGAGGAGAAAGGTGCAGGTCCAGTTTCAGTCTTCTACAAGTCACCAGCCAATTTACCCAGCACCATTTGTTAAATAGAATATCTTTCCCCAATTTATATTTTTGATAGGCTTTTCAAAGACCAAATGATGATAAATGTCTGGGTTTATCTCTTGGTTTTCAATTCTGTTTCATACATCTACCTCTCTATTTTTGTGCCAGTACCATGTTGTTTTGATCACTATCAATTCATAGTATAGTCTGAAGTCTGGTAGCATGATACATCCTGATTTGTTTTTATTTCTGAGTAATGTCTTGGCTATTTGAGGTTTTCTTCTATTTCCATATAAAATGAAGTACTAATTTTTCTAGATCTTTAAAGTATGACAGAAGTACTTTAATAGAAATTGCATTAAATCTGTAGATTGCTTTGGAAGGTATAGACATTTTAACAATGTTGATTCTTCCCAGCCATGAGCATGGTATGTTTTTCCAATTGTTAACATCTTCAGCTATTTCTTTTTTCAGAGTTTCATAGTTCTCTTTATAGAGATCTTTTGAATCCTTTATTAGATACACTCCCAGATATTTCATCTTCTTTGGCACTATCGTAAAGGGAATAGAGTCCTTGATTGCCTTTTCACCTTGACTATTGGTATACATAAAGGCTACAGATTTGTGAGTATTGATTTTATATCCTGAGGCACTGCTGTATTCCTTGGTGACTTCTAGGAGTTGAGTTCCTGGTATTATCCAGATATACAATCATATCATCTGCAAAGAGTGACAATTTGGTCTCCTTTGATCCTATTTGGATACCCTTGATTGCCTTCTCATGCCTAATTGCAATGCCTAGGACTTACACTACAATGTTAAAAAGCAATGGACACAATGGGCAACCTTGCCTGGTTCCTGGTCTGAGTGGAAATGATTTCAATTTTACTCCATTCAACACAATATTGGCTGTGGGTTTGCTGTAGATGGCCTCTATCAGTTTAAGAAATATTCCTTCTATACCTATTTTCTTAAACATTCTGATCAAGAAAGGATGCTGGATATTATCAAAAGCTTTTTCTGCATCAGTTGAGAGGATTATATGATCTTTGTTTTTTATTTTGTTTATGTGATGTATTATATTTATAGATTTGAATATATTGAACCATCCCTGGGACCCTGGGATAAAACCCACCTGGTCATAATGGATAATTTCTTTGATGTGTTGCTGGATTCTGTTTGTTAGGATCTTATTGAATATTTTTGCATCGATATTCATTAGACATATTGGTCTATAATTTTCTTTTCTTGTGGGGTCTTTTCCTGGTTTGGGGATCAGGGTGATATTTGCTTCATAGAATGTGTTGAGGAGTATTCCTTCTTTTCCTATGTTTTGGATAAGGTTAAGTAATATAGGTACTAGTGCCTCTTTATAGGTTTGGTAGAATTCTGATATGAAGCCATCTGGTCCTGGGCTTTTCTTTTGGGAGAGATTTCTTATAGTTGATGCTATTTTAGAACTTGATATAGACTTGTTCAACATTTCCACTTCTTTCTGACTAAGTCTAGAAAGATGACATGTTTCCAAGTATTGGTCTATTTCCTTCAGATTTTCACCCTTCTGAGAATAGAGTTTTTGTAATATTCATTAAGGATTTTTTTTTAACTTCTGAGGAGTCTGTTGTTATTTGGCCTTTATCATATCATTTCTTTTTTTTTTAACATTTCAATTTTTTCTTTAAAAGGAATGGGTTGTGTACAGGGGGGTTAAATGCTTTATAGACAAGAAAAAAACTGTGCTGGAACCAACATATTCATCATCTTCATCTTCATCTTCCTCCTCCTCTTCATCCTCTTCATCTTCCTCACTGTCTTCCTCTTCCTTCTTTTTCTTGCTTTTTTCAGCCTTTTGGACTCCCTTTTTCTTGCTTTTTTCAGCCTTTTGACTCCCTTTTTTGCTGCATCAGGCTTTCCTTTATCTCAGTAAGCAGCAATATCCTTTTTGTACTTTTCCTTCAGCTTTGCAGCCTTCTTTTCATAAGGCTGCTTATCATCCGCAGCAGTGTTATTCCACATCTCTCCCAGCTTCTTTGCAACATCACCAATGAATAGACCAGGAAGTTCTCCTTTGATTTTTGGGCGATACTCAGAACAGAACAAGAAAAGGGCCAAAGGAGGCCTCTTGGGTGCATTAGGATCCTTGAACTTCTTTTTTGTTTCCCCTTTAGGAGGGATTTAGGTTTTCATTTCTCTTTCATAACGGGCCTTGTCTGCCTTTGCCATATCTTCAAATTTTCCTTTCTCTTTAGCAGACATGGTCTTCCACCTCTCTGAGCACTTCTTAGAAAACTCTGAGAAGTTGACTGAAGTATCTGGGTGCTTCTTCTTGTGCTCCTCCTGACAAGTTTGCACAAAGAATGCCCATGATGACATTTTGCCTCTCAGCTTCTTAGGATCTCCTTTGCCCATATTTAGTTATTTTTCCTCAGCAAGGCACAGAGTCATCCAGTGCCCGTCCAGCTCTCACTTACCCTGGCACTGTCTCTATGAAGCTCAGTGTACTGCAATGGCTGTGAGAGCAGGAGCCAGAGGCAGCCTCCTTTATCATTTCCAATTGATTAAATTAGAGATTTTACTCTTTTATTTTTGGTTAGCTTGGCCAAAGGTTTATCTATTTTGTTGACCTTTTCAAAAAAACAACTTTTTGATTGATCAATCTGTTGTATAATCCTTTTGTTTTCAATTTCACTTAATTCTGTTCTAATTTTAGTTATTTCTTTTCTTCTGGTGGGTTTGGGGTTGGAATGGTCTTCCTTTTCCAGTTGCTTGAGATGTCCCATTAAGTTGTTGACTTCTTCTCTTTCCATTCTTTTGAGGAAGAGTTGCAACGCTATAAATTTCCCTCTTAGGACTGCCCTTGTGATATCCCAGAGGTGCTGGTAATTTGTGTCTTCATTATCGTTTTGTTCCCAAAAAATTGGTAATTTCCTTCTTAATCTTATCTATGACCCAGCTATCATTCAACATGAGGTTATTTAGTTTCCATGATTTTGTATGAGTATGCTGATTCCTGTTGTTACTGAGTTCAACTTTTATTCCTTGATGGTCTGAGAAAATACAAGGAATTACTTCTATTCTTTTAAATTTGCTAAGGTTAGACTTGTGACCTAAGATGTGATCAATTTTGGAGGATGTTCCATGGGCTGATGAGAAACATGTGTATTCAGTTTTGTTAGGATAAAATGTTCTGTAGATGTCTGTTAAATTCAATTCTTGAATGGTTAAGTTTAAGTCTAAAATTTCTTTGCTGAGTTTCTTATTGAAGAATCTATCCAACACTGCCAAAGGAGTGTTAAAATCTCTATTATGGTGCTGGAGGAAGTTACTGGTCAAGTTACTCATGTCTGTTAGAGTCTCTCTTATAAATTGAGGAGGTGCTGGAAGGTGCTGGAGGAAGTTACTGGTCAAGTTACTCATGTCTGTTAGAGTCTTTCTTATAAATTGAGGTGCATTCTGGTTGAGTGTATAAATGTTAATAATTGAAATCTCATCATGTTGAGTATTGCCCTTAACAAATATGAAGTAACCATCCTTATCTTTCCTTACTTGTATTGGTTTAAAGCCTATTGTATCTGTGAATAAAATTGCAACATCTGCTTTCTTCTGATTTCCATTTGCCTGAAATATAGATGACCATCCCTTTACCTTGAGTCTATATTTATCTTTTAAAGTAAGATGAGATTCTTGTATGCAGCAGATATCTTGCCTGAGTTTTTGTATCCAGTCAGCCAACCTGTGCCTCTTTAGAAGACAATTTAAGCTATTCACATTAATTGAGAATATTGATAAGCCTGGTAGAATTTTGGGTATCAATTTTTTCAAATGTCCTATGGAAATTTTTAATCCTTTTGCCACTGTGGAAGTTGGAATTTGATGAAAAGTTTCTAAGTGAATTTACTTTGGTGGTAGAGGATGCGCTGGCCATTATGGAGGATAGGTCTGAGAATATTCTTGAGAGCTGGTTTAATTATGACAAATTTCTTCAACATGTGAATGCCATTAAAGTATTTAAGTTCTCCATGATAAATGAAACTCAGTTTAGCTAGACACAGGATCCTGGGCTGAAAGTTATTTTGTTTTAGAAAATTAAAGGTTGATGACCACCCTCTTCTAGCTTGAAAGGTTTCAGCAGAGAGATTTTCACTCATTCTAATCTTCTTCCCATTGTAGGTTATGGTTTTCTTACATCTAGCTGTTTGTAGAATTTTCTCCTTCATTTTAACTTTGGTGAAGTTAAATTAATGTGTCTAGGAGATGCTTTCTTTGGGTTGAGTCCTTCTGGGGTTCTGAAACTGTCTGCTATCTAAATTTCAGAATCTCTTCCCATATTTGGGAAGTTCTCCTCGATTATCTCTTATAGTAGAGCATCTGTGCCTTTCAAAGCAACCTCATCACCTTCAGAAATTCTTATAAGGTGAATACTAGTTTTCTTCAAATTACCGCAGAGCTCACTGAGAGAATGATCTGTTTTTGCTCTCCACTTCTCTTCCTTTTTGAGCATTTGGGACCATTTAAAAGCTTTGTCTTCAATGTCAGTGATCCTTTCTTCTGCCTGCTCCATTCTGTTACTGAGGGATTCTACTGTATTTTTCAGATCTTTGAGGGCTGCAAGTTTTTGCTTCAATGTGTCAAAATCTTTGGTGATTTTGTCTTTGTATTCATTGAATTCTTGAAACAACTTTTGAATTACTCCTTGAAATTCTAATTCCATCCTTACCTCCATTCCGTTGATCTTATTTGCCATCCAAATTCTGAACTCAATTTCTAACATCTCAGCCATTTGTTTATGAATGGGATTATCTGATGTTTCTGTTTTCTCATTTCTTAGGGGAGTTGATCTACTCTGATTATTCATGTTACCAGAGTTTTTGTGCTGATTCCACCCCATGATTATTTTTCACCGTTTGGCTAGATGGGCAGGTAAGGTGAAATTGGATGGTGGGCTCCTATAGTTGTGGTTAACCAGCCCTTTGCCAAAAATCTGGGACTGGTGACTGTAGTTTTTTCCCTTACAACTTTGTGAAGGACCCATATAGTATTACAGTCTAAGGCTCTGAGGACCTACTTGAGGTGGTGGGGTTAGGTGACTCTGTCTTGTATTTAGCTGGTCTTTTTCCAATTCTAGTGGATCAGTGACTCTGGGTTGAAGTCTCAGCTGTAGAGAAATACAAGGAATTAAGACCCCCTGTCCTCCATGGGCAACAACTGGGAGAGGAAAATCAACCCTTCTCATTGCCACACAATCAGGGTACCACCTGAGAGGGTCCTTGGGTGATTGGCCGAGATTAGGAGTTCCAAACCAATTGACCCAGTCAGTACCAACTCTCAAGTGGGAGAGTTCAAAAGGTCTCCAGCAACTAGATAACAGAGCTTCTCGCCAGAAGATAACAGAGCCAGCTCTACTGGCTTCTCAAATGTGGCTCACTTTGGTGCTCTGTAGAGTCAGAAAGGCCCACTCAATAGCAGAGTTGGACCACGGGGCTGGTATCTCTTTCCCCACCTCATACCTCTTTCATGCCCAGTCACTGGTAACCCCCACAGGGCTGTTGTGCTGCTCCCTCCAATAAGCAGATGTGCCAGGGCTTTTTGTCTGCCAGTGTCAAAGGAAAATCAATGCCCCCTCTGCTCAGCTACCATCCTCTACCACCTGCTGGCTGGGGGAGGTGAGGCCTGCCGGCCTTGGGCACTCAATGGCAACTGGAGAATGTTCCACCTGAGCTCAGTCTGAACCTGAGGATAACAAGTCAGCAAATGATTTTCTCCCTCAGCCACTGCACTGTCTGCAGCACTGGTATCCCTGTAGGGCAAGGTCTGGCTTCCTCTCGCACTCCTCAAAGTTGGGGAGGTGTCTCTACAAGATTAGACCCCAGCAGGATCAGTCTACTGCTGCTGAATCTTCGTGGGAGGTGTCCCAGCACAGCTCCCAGGCAGCTCCCACAGCCAGGAAGGTGGCTGTAGGAGCTGCTCCAGGAGTGTGGGGTGCATGGCTCCAGCAGCAGGGTGGCCACAAGGTGCATGGCATGTGGTTCTGGCAGGGCATCCAGCAGCTCTGGCAGGATGGATGCACAGTGGCTGCAGCAGGGCAGAGCTCACTGCGCAACTCTGGCTGAGCACGGCACAGGGTGTGTGGCTCTGGCAAGGCAGAGCATGCAGCGCCCTGAGCAGCTCTGGCTGGGTGGAGCATGGGGCTCCTGGCTCTGGCAGAGCAAGACACATGGCTCTGGCAGGGTGGAGCATGATGCGCTTGGTTCTGGTAGTGTGGGGGCATGGCTCACAAGCCTCCTCCTGCAACTGGTTTGCACTTTCACAGAGCAGAGTCAGATAGCCTCTCCCCCTTTGTCTGCTGTTACACTGTAGCTTTTCTATGATGCTCTTGCAGTGCCCAGACCTGGCAATGAACCTCAGATATTCTTATGTCTGCAGGGGTCAGGCAAGGGGTAGAGGGTGGGCTGGAAGTTCAAAATGGCAGGGAAACATTAGTTCAACTTTCATGCCTGGCAAGATAATGCTCAGGGTCACAGCAAGGAACTAAGACACCCTGTCTTACCCTCTGAATAAGTAGTCCCCACTTCCTGCAACTCTCTACCATGAGGTGAAATAAGAGGTCCTCAGTTCACTGCGCCCCTGTAGAAAACCTACAGCAAGCCAAAAAAAAAAAAAAAAAACCACTCTTAGGGGAGGGGGGATACTTTTCCTTTGAGATGAGTTTTATACCTGAAATTTGCTTTCCTGGAGTTGTAGCTTGCCTCAGCAGAGGTGATGTGCAGTTATCACTCTTCTCTGTCAGCTTGGCTCCCAGTCAGCATTGTTGGGTACTTTCTGGTCATAATCCTTCCTCTGGATGGGAGCTTTTGTCAAAAGCTGGCTCCAGTCAGCCATCTTGCCCCTCCTCCTTGTTTTGGACTTTTTAATAAGAGCCATTTTAATAGGAGTAAGGTAATATTGTGATTTTAATTTTCATTTTCTGGATGATTAGTGATCTTGAGCATTTTTTCATATGTTTATTATTCATTTATCTATCTTCCTTTGAAAAGCTTTAGTTCGTGTATTTTGCCCACTTTTTTGTTTTGTTTTTTTTTTCTTGCTGATTTGAGTTCTTTATAGAGTCTGTATATTAACCCTTTATCAGATGTATAGTTTGTAAATATTTTCCCCCATTATGTAGGTTGTCTATTTGCTCTATTGATAATTTCTTTAACTGTGAAGAAGTTTTTCAATTTAATTAGTTCCATTTATTTATTTTTGTTGTTGCTGTATTGCCTTTGGAGTCTTAGTCATAAATTCTTTGCCTAGGCCAATATCTAGATTCTTGTAGAATCTGTATGATTTTGTGCTTTATATTTAAGTCTTTTATTCATCTTGAATTAATTTCTTGTGAGTGGTGAGAGATAAGGGTCCTGTTTCATTCTTCTGCATGTGGCTATCCAATCTTCCCAGCAGTATTTATTGAATAGGGCTTCTGTTCCCTGTTGTATATTATTGTCTTCTTTTTCAAAGATCAGTTGGCTGTGTGTGGATCATTTTATATTCAGATCTTCTGTTCTATTTCATTTATCTATGTTTATATTTTTGTGCCAATACCAGATTGTTTTGCTTATTATAGCCTTATAGTATAGTTTGAAGTCAAGTAATGTGTTGCCTCTAGATTTGTTCTTTTGCTTAAAATTGGTTTGGCTATTTGGGCTCTAACTCTAGAAACTCCCCCAGCCTGCTCATCCCCACACCCAATCTTCTCTAACAACTACTCAAGACAGAAACCTGAGAGTCATTTTTGATTCCTAATTTTTTTGAAGCTCTACATACACAATCCATCAACAAGTCTGTCTCCAAAAAAGACTGACTCCAAAATCATCTCAAACTCCCCCGTTTCTCTTCAACTCCCCGCCACCCACCACTCTGTGCCAGGCAAACACCACAGCTCCCTCTGACTGTGAATCAGCCTCCTGACTTGTGCCCTCCATCTACTCTTATGCCCAGTAAGTCCCCATGTGGCAGCTAGGGATATATCCACAAATTAAAGTCTAAGCCATGCTATTCCAATGTTTAGTCCCCTTCCACACTTCCATTTGCCTCTGGAAGGAAATGCAAAGTCTTTACCTTGATTTACAGGCTTACCTTGGTGGTATGGCCCTGCCTCCAACCCCTCTTCCAGATTATTTTTTCTAAGACTGACGTTTGTTATTCCAATATTTCAGTTCTTTGAATATGCCAAGTTTTTCACAGCTCCAGAGCCTTGGCGTATGCTATGTTCATATATATCCCTGTACCTATATTGGTTTATTCTTATATCTTGTCTTTATGGCCCCTTCACTTTCTGGTCACCGTGTCTGTAGTAATCTCCCTCTTCTACCCTTTGTATTTTCTATCCCGTTTTTTATTGTTTCCTTCCCATAGTTTGTCATCACTTTTTTATTTGCCTTTGTCTTTGATTGCTTACTTCAATACAGTATAAAGTCCTCAATTGCAGAGAAGTAGTATTTGCCCATTATATCCCCAGCCCCTAACACAGTGTCTATGTTTAATAAATCTTCAGTGAATAAATGAATTATTTATTAATAAATTAATAAGTGAAGAAAGGAAAGAATGAGAAACCAACCTCCTTCCAGTCAGCCACCTTCTTTAACAAGACTTAATCTCACTCACAATAGAATTGGCCTTCCTAATCCTAAATCTTGATGCAAAGGCCATCTCTTGCCCACACAAATCCTTCCGCTCTGTGAAGGCAGCTGTTGCAGCCCCTTAAACTCCCTTTCCCCTCTGACATAAAGCACCAAAAGGAGGAAACAGTTATTCACTCCTCATGTTTCCTTCCATTAAACTCCTGACTTTCTTTCTCCCCTCGCTCACTCTGTCCAAGTGTAGGGAAGCCTGTACAACCTGCCGCACACATGTGATTCTTCTGTAAGTGCTGATACCACCCTTCCACTCTCAAAAGTGACACATCATATCATATATTATGTGGTCACACTGCTCATGAGAAACTGGGATTGTGTGGGCCAGCTGCTATCTGTCTACTTTCCACTGAGAGCCAGTGGAATGTTGGGAAGCATCTATTCTGCTCTGCTCTCTTGTGAGATAACTTAAGCACTTTGTGGGCTTCTCCCAAGTCAGGGACTGTTGCCTGAATGCTGTTCTACCTGCACATGGAAGCTTGCTGGAGTCAGGGGGTAAACTTCCTAGAGCCTGAAGAAAAAATAAAAATCCTTCTTTCAGAGTTTGGAAGAGCAGGCATCTTTTTCAAGTCTGAAGCTCTGGCTTCCAGCTTTTTCTAGGGCTCTTTTCTTATTTCCCAGTGCCTAAAAATAAAGAAGGTTTGAAGGGAAGGAGATTGTGATTATTACCATACTGTGAAATGTGGCATTTATATTCAGCGGCTATGAGTCCAAAATTTGGCGCTGCCACCTTCCAGCTATATGAAGTCAGGCAAGTTTATTTATAGCTCTGAGTCTCAGATTTCCTTTCTATAAAAGGGGAATAATTTTCCAGGTGGATGTTGTGGTTAAGGAGGATAGTATACTCACCACATTATTTACTCAGCAGGAAAAAGCTCATGGACCAGCTACATTAGTGCCACCTCACCTGTCTTGGAATCCATTTGTGACTGCACTCTCCTGCTTTTACTCTTGGATAGTAAATGAATCATCTACAAGCTGCTGGATCACCCTGGCCTTTCCCCAACATTGTTTTCTCTCCAAACCGTGCTTTTGTTATAGGCTTCCTTGACTCTCAACTAGTCTACCCCCTCTTCTGCCTACTGGGCCTCTAAATGTTCCTTCCCAGGAATTATCAGCACACAGAAGAATGTAAAAGTTCTTCTTGGTAAGCCTCCTAGGCTCAGAAGATTTATTCTGCAAAGACTTCCTCTGAAAATGTGGTATATGAAATATCATTCAGCCTTAGAAAAGAAGAAAGAGAAAAGGGAAGCAAGGGGAAGGGAAGGGAAGGGAGATAAAATTCTGCTATTTGGGACAACGCAGATGAATCTGCAGGGCATTTGCTAAGTGAAATATGCTAGTCACAGAAAGACAAATATTGCATGATTCCACTTACACATAAGGAATCTAAAATAGTGAAAGTTATAGAAACAGACAGTAGGATTATGCTTATTGGGGACAGGGGGAAAGGAGAACTGGAAGGATGCTCTTTGATGGATAGGAAGTTTCTGTTAAGCAAGATGAAGGAGTTCTAGAGATCTGTTGCACATCAGTGTGACTATAGTTAAAAACACTGTACTACACATTTAAAAATGTGTTAAGCAAACAGATTTCATATTAAATGTTCTAATCATAATTTAAAAAGTGTAGGATATATCCCAAGATGAACTAAGAGAAAATGTCATAAATTATATGCATTTACTAGAAAACTAAAAAGAATAAAGATAAGTAAACACAAATTCTCAGTGAAATTGAACTTCTCCCAGAAAAAGTTCAGGCAATGTCTAACGAGCCAGATTCCTCCCCAACTTTGCATTTAGGAGATCATGTACCCTAGTCAGTCCAAGAGCATCCCAGTTTGTGCCTGTTAACCCACAGTAACTATTAACAGAGCCCTTTCAGGCTCCTGACTGTCCTGCTCACCCCACAGGTTTAGAGAAATGACTGATGTAGAAGATGGTGGAGCTGAATCAGTTCTCCGTCTTTTCAGGAACCATTGGAAAAGAAAAACTCAAGGAATGCTGTCCTGTTTCTAGGAAAATGTAATATCTGACAGCAACATGATCACTCAAATACTGAAAGTTAGAAGGTATGCGAATGGGATGAGGAGGTTGGGACACTGCTTTCTGGCCATACATCTGCTCAGGAAAAGAGGATCTGTACATCTTCTCCAAAGCCTGGGACAAGTAAGAATACAATGGAGAATAAAAAAATCACAATAGAACTATGCAGAGTATTTGGGGAATCACAGTATTGCAAAGAATCAAGTTTCAACTGATATTCTGTAACAAGACAACTTGTTTTTCAAAAAAAAAGAGGAAAAAATAACCATTCAAAACAAATATGCTCTGGATGAGTGAGAGAGAGCCATGTCAGTTTCCAGTTTGTGAGTTCATGGGGAAAATACTCCACTCAACTCTCAGAAGCCCTCGCCAGGACAAGGCAGGGGGAATTTTTCAGTTAGGTATGCACTTGCCTTGTGTGCTGAACTATAGAGTATGATTTCTTTTCAAGAAGCACTATTTGTCACACCCATCCCAATAGTGAAGCCTGGGAGAACCTAGGGTTAGGGAGATACCACCCTCCCCAATGATCTTACTGTGGATTTAAATGAAAGATTTCATGTGAGCCTGCTTTATAAGCTATTAATATAAAACTCCTTATAAATGCAAGGAATCAATATTATAAGTATGATATTCCATTAAAATCATTCCATTGATAACAGAGCAACTGAGATGATAAAATTTTTATTCCACAAATTTAACTCTTTGTGAGAGCCGGTGATGAGGTGTTAGGTGAAAGCTTCATAAACAATAGCAGTTCATCATCCAGACTAGCCCCAGAACATGCACCTTCACTAAGATAAAAGCCAAGCCCAGGGAGGGCTCTGCCTTCTTTTTGCTTTCTTCTTTTTGGTAGAACTTCTTTAACTGCCTCTTCTTGCCAGGATCCAAAAGGTCTTGATATAATACCACAGAGAAATGTACCTGAAAATCCAGACACCTGGGCTTAAAATTCCACAGTCACCATCCTCGTTTCTTAGAGCATTATTAGCAAGTATGTAAACTTTCTTTATTATTTTAGTAAAAATCCATATTTTAGCTATGTGGCCATGGCAAAGGCCCTCATCTTATCGGGACTTTTTCTACATGGGCCTTGGGAGAAGGCACATAAGCCAACCCTAGCTCGTAGATCCCTGCACAGATATATTGGGAGGCTGTGATAAATCCTTGGGTGCAAAGCCCATCAACAAGTTCTTCCTTCCAATTCTAGGCTAAAATTTTACTGTGTATTCCCCATTGAACCTGAATTCAATTTCTGAAAATTGGATGTGATTGTGGCAACTCTTACTTCCTTGCTCAATGGGTCAATGTGACAGAGCTCATCTCAGAAGCACTTTGAGAGCTAGGACAGGGGACCAAATGCAACATGCTCTACACAGAGAGCAACCTCCAACTCCAGACTGACCTTAACTCTGTATAGTTAGCTCAAAGTCAGCAATGTTGGCTCTCCCCAGTTCTTGGGTAAGAATGACAGGAAAGCCTCCTTCCGAGCTAACAGCAATGAACCAGCCGGGGAAGACCACGGACTCAAAGGTGGAGTTCCTGCCACTCTGGTTGTGGTAGAAGAGAAAGGGCTTCACAGGCTCAGGTTTCTTGTACAAATCCATTATTTTCTGTTCCTGGAGGTTGAGAAGGAAACCCCAGACAGAAACATAACTGCTTAGATTGTTTCACATTCTTTATACATCGATAATTCTTGTCCAAGATAGCATTTCCCACTCATTAAAGCAGGCCTAGAGACTTCTGCTTCATATTATAGGATAAAAACAAACCATAAATCTTGAATACTTTTATATATGTTAAGATTATGGTTGAAACCTTAGGCCACAAATTTCCATGGTTCTTAATGTAAGACTCTGAAAGAAGATGTTGATATAAAAGTTTTTGGAAATACAACCGACAGGTTTAGCCATTACCTATTGATTACAAATGGAGAAACTCAAAGAATAGTTACATTAAAATGTTTGTGAGTTTTACAAGTGTGGGAGGCTGAGGCAGGTATTTTGCCTGAGCCCAGGAGTTCAAGAACAGCCTGAGCAAGAACAAGACCCCCATCTCTAAACAAGAAAAATAGCTGGGCATTGTGATAGGCACCTGTAGTCTCAGCTACTTGGGAGGCTGAGGCAAGAGGATTGCTTGAACCCAAGAGTTTGAGGTTGCTGTGAGCTATGATACCACAGCACTCTACCAATGGCAACAAAGTGAGACTCTCTCTAAAAAAAAAAAAAAATGTTCATGAGTTTCAAGCCAGTTAAATGGATTAAAACAGCCTTTCATGGATTCAGAAACAGGTCTTCCCATAGATCCCAGGTTTCTCCACCCTCAGCACTATCAACATTTTAGGGAAAATAATTCTTTGTTGTCAGGGGCATCCTGTGCATTATAGGATGTTTAACAAAAGCATGGATGAGGTGTTATTGGGTGCAAATAGATGCAAATAACACATTCCCCTATCTGCAGTTGTGACAACCAAGAATATCTCCAGAAGTTGACAAATATCTAGGAAGCAAAAACACCCTGGTTGAAAATGACTGTTTCATGACTTGGTGCCTGATGCACAGTGGTTATGGCAGTAGCCACATACACCAAGGCTGGCAGGTTTGAACCTGGCCTGGGCCAGCTAAATAACAATGACAACTGCAACAATAACAACAAAATAGATAAGCATTGTGGCAGGTGCCTGTAGTCCCAGCTATTTGGGAGGCTGAGGCAAGAGAATTACTTAAGCCCAAGAGTTTGAGGTTGCTGTGAGCTGTGATGCCATGGAACTCTACCATGAGGCAGCAAAGTGAGATTCTGTCTCAAAATAAACAAATAAATAAATAAAAGAAAATCACTGTTTCATATCTTGTCA
The DNA here is from genome assembly GCA_963575145.1 of Galago senegalensis. Taxonomy (NCBI): domain Eukaryota; kingdom Metazoa; phylum Chordata; class Mammalia; order Primates; family Galagidae; genus Galago; species Galago senegalensis. The sequence goes on along the minus strand of CAUYTI010018547.1, from coordinate 15,311 downwards.
TCAAGTTGAGTGTCTGCCTATGCTTGTTTACCAAAAAAGGGTCAGAGACTTCCTGGCTGCTCCCTGACCTTTGTACAAAGCCTGTGTAATTATCTTCCTATAACTTATGGTATTTTTCAATAATGGAAAATCACAATTATTAAAATGTTACAGAGAACTGTTTTTTCTTTTAAAATTGCAAACTATGTTTTGGTCAAAAGATGTTTCAGTAAGCTCATCTGCTTTGTGATAATTAACTGCTAAAAATCTCTGCTGATTTTCCATTATATGTGTGTGTTTATCTATTGGAATTAGACTCCACCTGACAGAAGATTTTTGAAAAATAAAACAAAATTTAGCAAGATATTTTTCAAATATTCCTACAATATTTTTCTTATTCTTTCACAATACATACAACACCAAAGAAATAAAAAATAAATATACCAAAGGATAATAAATCAGCTATCATTTAAAAGATTCTAAAATCTGAGTTTCCATCAAATGAACACTTCGTAAAATGAATGGGCTCCTCTTTTAGTCAGGCACTGACAGGACACATCTTCCACACTCACCTGCAGCTGCAGGGTGGGCTGCTCCTCAACCTTTGTACAAAACAGGCAGAGCTCTGGTTCCTTCAGCCCCAGGTAGATAGGGTTCCCTCTGTCTTTCTCAAGGGTCTCCTGATGCTGGCATGCGATGAAGGTAACAGTGACTGGGAATATGTGGAAAAAGGCATTCAGGTGCTCTTTCCAAGATAGTATCTTTAAACCAGAGACAGTAATCTCCAAATCAGAGTTTTAAGGATCATCAAGGCTGAACTCTGCTGACTGTTGCTCACAGAGTGGTCACCCCTCCACCCACCACCTAACCCAAACACGTATCTCATCTTTGGCCAATTCCTTCCATTAGAGAGTCAGCCTTTCATGGATTCCCACAGACCCTAGTCTCTTGTCATAGTCTTACTGCTCAGAGTTCCACAGGAAACATCTTCCACCATTTTCCACAGGCCAACCCCTCAGACTCCCTTGAATCTTCTTTCTCTTCTCTGACTTCATGACCATAGTCACAGAAAAACTCTTTGCATCCTCTCTGCTCATTATTTCCCATGAGATGCTCTTCTGTCCAGATAGGCCCAGTTAACAAGCCTACTGTGGGGTAAGAGGCATAAGACACATGACTGGCCAAAGGGGCTGCCTTCAATAGACCTTGGCTACTCACCTGAAACTGTGTGTTGCTTCCTTGGGACTGCTATAAGGGTCTGGCCTTGAAGGACCCACACCCGGTGATTGATATCCTGGATGTTTCCCTTCTGAGGGTAGTTAGCTACCTACAGAAAAAGGCAAAATGCAAATGCATGAAGATGAGGACACAGATTATCCCCTTCTTACCAGTTTTTGACTCTTCCAAGAGGATCATTACCTTTGCCTATTATGACAGTGTTATCTCAGAACTGCCAAGAAGTGGAGTTGTATATATCTAGACTAACTCCAGGAGAGCACCTGAGTCAGTCCTAAGCCACAGTTTGACCTTAGGCCAGAAGAAGGGCTGAGGACTGCCCCAACAGTGATCCCAGTCAGAATAGAAACTCCTAGAACTTCCCCAGCTTCCTTAGCTTTTTGGATACAGTCTACTCCCAGCAACTGTACCTGTTCAAGCCTAGACTCAGAGCACTAATGTATGTATAACAGAGAACAATGAGGCCCAGAAGCAAGAGAACATCAGAGGTCACCAGACTTCCTGCTATCAGCCACACCTATAACCTGTTACAAAGAACCCACGTTCCGATATTGTGAACTCCTGTTTCCACCACACTCAAGTGTTCTAACAGGCTTTAGCAGAGCCCAGGCCTTTTATCTACATAAGCAAGCAAGGAGGTTCTATCTTGCTGAGGCTGGGACTGCCCTAGGCTAGGACTTCCCAGTACTCTGGGTATTTACTGGTTCCCAGTGACTGTTGATATAAAAGGTGCAGTTGTGTCTTACTCAAGCAACCTGAATGAGGAGGTCATGATAATCTTGTAAGAGCAACAACCAGGAAATATATTCACAGATACTGAAGTTAGAAAGATTATGGGACATCCCCGGGGCCAATGACTAATCTCTGATGCCACAAAATGACATTCGAATGTCATTCCTGAGAGTGGAAGACCCCAGTCAGGAGCAGACTGAGAAGGATCTCTTAAGACTTATGTAGCTTCTACCCACTCTGGGTCCACAGTCAGCCAGAGTATTCTCTGCCACTCTCTAGCCAGAAACACACAATGATGCCAGTGGGCCCTCCTCTAGCTTCTCAGAGCCACTATGCAAGCTTCCTCCTCACTGAGGGAGTCACTCAAATAGACTCACTCCTGTGGCCCTGCCCCTCTTACTGTGAATCACTATCCTGGTAGAGGGTGTGATGGTGAATTGTAGGTGACAACTTGACCTGATTAAGTCAAAGACTTAAGGAATACTTGGAGAATTAGTGAAGCTTTATTTTAGTGTGTGTCTGTGAGGATATTTCCAGAGGAATTGATGTCTGTGAGTCAGTAGACAGAGTGAGAAAGTCTGCCCTCAGTGTGGGCAGACACCATCCAATCAGCTGCAGAGTTGTATAGAAAAAAAAAAAAGACAGGAAAAAAGATGATTTTCTATCTCTCTCCTAGAGCTGGGACACTAGCCTTTAGACTCTAGGACTTCCAGCAACAGCTCTCAGGTTCTCAGGTCATTGATCTTAGGTCTTACAAGATCAGCTTCCCTGGTTGTAAGGCACTAGGACTTGGATGAGTACACCAGAAGCATCCGAGGGCTTCAGCTTACAGACGGCCTATAATGGGACTTCTTAGCCTCCACAGTTATGTGACCCAATACCTTAATACATCCCTTCTCATAGACCCTCTTCTATAGAAGAGAGTTTTCAAAAAGTTCATGGAAAATGTATATTATGAAAAAAAAACTATGCCTGGCCTGTACTTCAAATTTTTTTTGCACCAACATAAACTTATATTACTCATTACAACATGTCTGAACAAGATCTAATTTAAGGAACAAAGTATAAGTTATCAGTTAGAAAAAAGCCCCTTTCAAAGCAACATGAAGTCTGCCAAAACAGAAGCAAAAATAAACATCAAATGTATGGTGAAGCTTGGGTGGAAGAATGGTGGAATCATTGATATTTTATGAAAAGTTCTGAGGTACATTGCCTTAAAATTAGCAGTTTACAAAGAGATGACTCATTTTAAGAAGAGATGATGTGATGTTTAAGATGAAGCCCACAGCTTCAGACCATCCACATCATTTTTTGAGGAAAAACTTAATCTTGTTCATGCCCTAATTTAAAATGATGAAGATTAATAGCAGAAACAATAGGCAACATCATAGACATCTTGTCTGGTCCCACTTATACATTTCTGACTAAAACAAAGTTGAGCAAACTTTTCACTCAATGAGTGCCAAAACTGTTGCACCCAGATCAGATGTAGAAAAGAATAAAGCTTTTAGTGGAAATTTTAAACAGGTGAAATCAAGATCCTGAAGAATTTCTTTGAAAAATTATTATTTTTTTTTTTTGAGACAGGGTCTCAAGTTGTCATTCTGGGTAGAATGCTGTGGCATCACAGCTTACAGCAACCTCAAACTCTTGGGCTTTAGAGATTCTCTTGCCTCATGCCCCCCCCCCCAAATAGCTGAAACTACAGGCACCTGCCACAATGCCTGGCTATTTGTTGTTGTTGTTGTTGTTGCAGTTGTCATTTTTGTTTTAGCTGGCCATGGCCAGGTTTGAACCCACCAGCCTTGGTGTATGTGGCTGGCGCCCTACCCACCAAACTACAGGCATCACCCTCTTTGAAAACTTCTAGCAGAAAATGAAACATAGCTTAACCAGTATGGCCTTGAAACAAACATAATCAAAAGCAACGCTACCAAGAGGTGGAAGTGTTGGATAGGGACCAAATCTGCAGATGGTAGATATAGGCAGGGAGGGCAATACCTTGGGGCAAACAAGCTGGGGACCAATGGGGGAAGGGAAAATGGCAGGTTTCTGCAGGAAAATGCAGAACACTTGCCAATCATTTGGTAATATTCCCACACCTCCATAAGCCTGCCCCCAGACAAGACCAATAAAAGGAAACCACCTGTGAGTCCTTAGTATTTTTCTCCATTCATGGAGACTAACCCATTCTTCTCTCTGGGACACACTTTCACTTTGTATTGCTTCTTTCTTTTCTGCAATAAAAGCTGTTTGTGTGGAACTGCTTCCTGTCTGCAATCTGGAGAACCTGCAGAGCCCATGTATACAAAACTAGACCTTGTGCATGTGTGGGTTCCACAACCCACATACATATATGGTATTTTTAATCCATGGTTGGTTAAACCCACAAAAGACTGACGTGTGTGTGTGTGTGTGTGTGTGTGTGTGTGTACAAATACATATCCTATCCCACATATCCATATAACAGTGAGGACAGGAGCCTGGAGGCAGGATGCCCCAGTGCGGTGAGCTTTCCGTGTCTAACATTAGGTCCTCCACAAATGAAAGCTGAGGCCAGGCTTTGTCTCATACCTTCAGCCCACCTGAGTTCACAGCTACTGTGGAAGATCCTAGAACATGTCAGCTTCACATCTTAGGGGATTACATCTCAGGGGCTACTCAGTTGATTGGGAAAGAGATTGGTGGCTAGATGTCACAGCTTCCTTATCCTCTAGTGGGACAATACGAAGATTTCTCAGAGAGTCCCAAGTGGAATCTAGCCCCAGTTGCCCATAACCATAACCAGCTCACTAGAATTTCCTTTATTGGCTTTCCTGGGATATCTCTTAAATAAGCTCCCTGCACTCTGAATCAGCTTTGGAAAGAACCCAAAATAAGGTAATACTTCAGCGTTCAAAAGCAAGAGATTTGTATTCAAAAGCTATGCATTCAGAATTAAACTTTGCAATTTTCAGAATTGTGCATTTGGCAAAATCCTATCACATCCCTGATCCTCAGATGACTTTATACTAAATACATCATACCTTGTGGGCTAAAGAAGAGTGTGCAAAGCTCTTCTTATGTGACAGCTTCCTAGAGCAGCTGGCCTAATACATCCCCTATGTCTGTTATGAGGCCCAGATCGACCTGTTTATCTCTGCCGGCATTTTTGCCATGACCACCAGTAGATCATCCCAAATCTTAATCTTTGTGCCACCTTCTCAGTAGTCTTCTTGGCCACATGAGGATTCCTGCCTGTTCACATTCTGTCCCCTTCCTGGGTATCCTTACTGCATACCAGGATATAAAAGGCCATTAGGATCTTATCCCAGGTAGCCCCACAACAATCCTCTAGGAGCATGGAATCATTAAGACCCCACTTTTTAAAATGCAGCAGGCGTCACTGTATAAAAAGTAGGATTCATATTCAAGGTGAGTCAGTCTATGAAAAGGAGCTGTCCCACTTATCCATTAAGATGAAATATCTTCTATACACAACAAATAAATTTCAGAGCCTATGACATCACCTACAGAGGACTGTATCCACTTGGAGTCCACAGGGGAAGCCCAGGGTCCTTCTCTGAGGTGCAAAGAAGCAAACAGTCAGAACCCATACTGCCCAAGGTGATCTACAACTTCAATACAACCGCTATCAAAATACCAACATCATTTTTCAGTTTTAGAAGATATCATTCTATGCTTTGTTTGGAACCATAAAAGAGCCCAAATAACCAAAGCAATCCTAAGCAAAAAGAACAAACCTGAAGGCATCACATTACCAGACCTCAAACTACACTACAAGGCTACAGTAACCAACACAGCATGGCATTCACACCTAGAGACATGGACCAACCATACAGGACAGAGACTCAATATGGAAACAATCTACATGTGGCCAACTTTCTTTGACAAAATAAACAACAACATAGAGAAACTGGAGAAAAGAATCCCTATTCATTAAATGATGCTGGGAATATTGTATAGCCACATCTAGAAGAATAAAACAGGACCCTTATCTCTCACTATGCACAAAAAAATTAATTCAAGATGGACAAAAGACTTAAATGTAAAGAATGAACCATAAGAATTCTAGAAGAAAATGTAAAAAACCCCATCTAGATATTAGCCTAGCCAAGGAACTTGTGACTAAGACCCCAAAAGCAATTACAGAAACAACAAAAATAAGTGAATTACATTTAAAAGCTTTTGCACAGCTAAGGAAATAACAGAGCAAATAGACAACCCACAGAATGGGAAAAAATACTTACAAACTCTATATCAAATAAAGGACCAATATCCACAATCTACAAAGAACTCAAACCAGCCAGAAAAAAACAAACCACCCCATTAAAAAGTGGACAAAAGATATGAACTGAAGTATTTGAAAAGAAGATAGATGCATGGGCAGCGCCTGTGGCTCAGTGGGTAGGGCGCTGGCCCCGTATACCAAAGGTGATGAGTTTGAACCAGCCCTGGCCAGCTAAAATAGCAATGGCAACTGCAACAAAATAGCCAGGCATTGTGGTGAGTGCCTATAGTCCCAGGCACTTGGGAGGTTGAGCAAGAGAATTGCCCTAGCCCAAGAGCTGGAGGTTGCTATGAACTGTGATGCCATGGCACTCTGCTGAGGGTGACAAAGTGAGACTCTGTCTCAAAAAAAAAAAAAAAAAAGAATAAGAAGATAGATGTATGGTCAGCTAACACATGAAAAATTGTTCAGTGTTACTAATCATCAGGGAAATGCAAATCAAAACACAATGAGATATCTCCTTATCCCAGTTAGAATGGCTTTTATTTTTAAAAATCCAGAAACAAGAAATGCTGCTGTGGCTGCAGAGAGAAAGGATCACCTGTACACTGTTGATGAGACCGCAAATTACCACAACCTCTACGGAAAACAGTATGGGGATTTCTCATAGAACTACAACTTGGCCTAACATTCAATACCAGTAATACTATCATTGGACATCTCATTTCATTTGAGAAGTCAAATGAAAAGAAGTCACTTTATCAAAAAGGCAACTGCACTCAAAAGTTTATTGCAGCACAATTCACAATGGCAAAGATGTAGAATCAACCCCAGTTTGTTAATTCATGAGAGGATTAACAAAATGTGGTATATGTGTACCATGGATTGCAACTCAGCCATAAAAAGGATGAATTTATGTTTTTTGCAGCAATTTGGATGGAATGGAACCACAACTTAAGAGAAATATCTCAAGAATTGAGAAAACAAATACCATATGTACTCTCTAATAAACTAGAACATGTACACAGAGGGAAGTAAATGTCATTGGAAATTCAGAGAGGAGGTTGTGGGGAAAGGCAAGGAGGAGCAAAATCCTACCTAATGAGTACATAGAACAATGCTTGGGTGATGGGCAAGCATTAACAAAAGCTTCTCATGTAACAAAAGCATTTGTAGCAGATTAAAGACCAATAAAACAAGAACATTCTCAAGAACAGAAGTTCTCAAGTGAATAATTGGTTTCTGAGAAACAGCTCCTTATCTGTTACTGTGCCCTGGTGGCATAGGGTGCTTAAGTATGAGGCACCAAGTGACCATCTATCTAAAACTATCCTGTGTGATTTAAGTTCTTTCAAATTGTCAAGTCATAAAATCAAACTTACCTGGTGGCAGATTATTGCAAAATAAGAATGGCATATCCAGAATTGAGCCCATATAGGACCAGATGGCACAGGTAAGATTCACGAGCAGGTTACCAGACCACTACATCACCCACCACAGTTGCACCATGGCTTCCACTTATGGCCATATGGTTCCATACAACCAGCTTAATAAGGAAGAAAAATGCTTAGCATGGGTCACACATGGGTTACTTCAATGCAGCCAAAAATAAGCCAAAAACTGATGGCAGCTGCATTATAGCCACATTTTGGCTATGTTTAGTGGCCTTAAAAGATAGCCAAGAAGAAAAATGTTTGGTGGCAGAGGTAGGAAATAAAAATGGCTCAAGGGGAGAATACATATGGATTTCTGGGCAGTGGCCACCAGGCTGGCTGTCTGGTCAGAAGCCTGAATCATAAGAAGACATGGAGTAGAAGCACATGGATGGGCATATGAGTGTAGGCTCAAAGCATAAAGATATTTGTATCATATGTTAATGTCTACCAGAAAGCACTAACCACAGGAGAGCCCCTGAACAACCAGGCAGATAAAATGACTGTCAGTTGTTAGCCAGTCTTTGTCTTCAGCCACCCCAGAACTAGCACAAAGGCCACATGAACAGAGTGGCTATGGTGGTAGAGATCAGAGATACACATGGGTCTTATAGGAGGAACTGCCACTTACCAAGGCTGACTGTTGGACCTGACAGCCACAGAGGCCAATGCTGAATCTCTAATGTAGCACCACCCCTTAGGGAGACTAGCTGATCTCATGGTGACATCTGAGTACATCAGGCCCCTTTCCTCCTGGTTGGGCAGCCATTTGTCCTCACAGGGATGGATACATATTCTGAATGTGGGTTTCTTTTCCTACCTTCAGAATCTCAGCTGTAACTACTTTCCAGGTGCCTGTAAAATCCTACACAATATGACTTCCAACCAGGGGACTCCAAGACAATATAGCATCTAACCAGCTCTTTCCCCTCAAGAAAGAGCTGGAACAGGTCTATAACTATGAGACCACTCAATAGTGTGCTGATAAATTCTTAATAACTGGCTCTCCAGAAAGCAAACAAAACAAAACAACAGCCCTTATTTGTAGTAGTTGTCAATTTCCATGAGTACTCCTATCATGGGCAACTTCAAGCTACCAACTGGCTCAAGAAATCCTGAAAATGTAGTGATTGACCCTTGAAAGCCAGTATAAGCTGGCTCCACTACTTCCCTGGATCCACTGGTCAATCCAGAAGTGGCCAACCTGATGGAGCATTGTATGGCCTACTGCAGGTATGCCTGAAGCTCCGTGTCAGTGATTATACTCTGGAAGAATGGGATGCCTCCCTCTGGATGAAGCATGTGCAAGAGGAGGCAGAGCTGCTTTTATGCATGAAGGCAAGGAGGAATAGATATGTAATATTCATTGAACCCAGGTGATACATTGAACATCTCTTAGTATTCTCTTACCTAACTGTAATTGTGAATGGACACATGCAGAAATCCTAGTCTAAGAAAGATATGATCACCAGACGGTGAGGGCTTTGATCACATCACCACTAGGAAAGCCACTAGGAGATGATGGGAGCATGCCATGAGTCCAATTGTAGAAATGGGTGCTGTGGGCCATTCTTTAACATACCTCTCCATAGTTGCCCTTAAGGAAAAAAGACCCATGGGAAGCATGATGGATCTGCTTGCAAACCTATGTAGAGGATGCAGCTATATAACATAAGGGCAGATTGTGATGGGCATAGAGGTGTGCTTCTCAACTCTCCCTTTAAGAGAACTAGTTACAAGGAAAACAGTCAGAAGACAGTCTCCAGCTGCCACAACTTTGGATCCACTGTAGTGTCCGTGCCAAGGCCACTCCCTCCCTGGGCTTCCCCTAGCCAGTGAGGGAGTATAGGCAGGCCTTCCCTGCTGATGTGGAACATCTCTAGAGATAAGCTCTGTTCTGGGCTCTCCATCCACCCTGCTGAGACTTTCTCAGAGCTGACAGCCACACTGTAGTCTGATGATCTCCCTACACATTCTTCTTTCTTTTCTCTTTTCTCTCATTGGTGTCAGTCCTGCCTCACTCTGGAGACTCTTCTTGCCTACTTCTCATACCTCTCTCTTTGGTCCTTCATAGACATATGTCCCATTAAATCTCTCGAGATCTTCTCTTCCAAGTACCCGAACTGACAGGACATATCACCATGAATAAATCTCAGAAACATGAAGAAGTAAGATGTATACAATTTGATTTCATTTATATAATGTTTTAAAGCATGCTATACTAAACAATATCTATTTTGAATACATATACATGTATGTAAATTATAACAAAATGCAAGGGAACAGTTATTATCAAATTTAGAGTGGCACAACATGGGAAGAAAGGAGATGGGATAGACACAGGCATACAGGGCTTCCAACTCCTACTTCTGTTTCTTCAGCTGAGTAATGAGTTCATGTGAGTCCCTTTTACTGTACCTTGTACATGTTTGTTATAAATATTCCTTCTTACCTACTCAATATTTATTTTAAACCACAGAAAGAAAGTGGGTCTTAAAGTGATTTCCTGAATTTTATGGAAATAATAAAAACAACAGAACAATAGCTATCATTAATTGAGTGTTTTCACAATCTAATCTGTTCATTAAATTATTTAACAATTTTTAAAGCCATATGTAAATATAACCAAAATAAAGTAAACTAATAAATTATTTGAAAGATAGAAATGAACCAGATGTCAGTAATAAAGATTTTTAAAAAGTAAGTCCTATTGGAAAACCAGAAAGTCCTTTCTCTAAGTTTTACAGAAAGAAAAAAATAAAATAAAACCATTTATGAATATTTTAAGTGTAAATACTTGATATTAAAATCCAAAGGCAAGGACCCACAGAAAATGAAAACACTTGTCCATCTCCATATACTTGGACCCCCATCTGAGGCAATCCTAGGGTGAGCTCCTACAGACAGAATGATGGTTCACACTTCCAGTGCAGAAAAGGAGGGTCACTTTCCTGATCTATGGCCTCTAGCATATTGTCAAAATTAATAGCCACAATTTGCTTAAAACAGAAAGCTTGTGATTAACAAAGAAAAACTATCTTAAATTCAAATATTAAGGGGAGGCAGAGGCAAGATGGCCTGGAGCTAGCTTACCACAGAGGCTCCCATCCAGAAGGAGAGTTAAAGGACAGAAGTTTAGCAGGTAAGCTGATGATTTGGAGCTGAGCCAAGAGAGAAGGTTGGAGAACACACATCAAACCTGCTGAGGCAAGCTGCAACCCCAAGGCAAGAAACTATAGGTACAAAATCCATTGCCAAGAGGACAGAAGTCTCCTCCCCCATGAGAACAGCTCACAGTATACTTTAAACAAACAAGCAAGCAGAGTTCAGATCTCCTTCTATATTATCCCATGAAAAAGACCCTCTAAAAACTGGAACTCCTTCCCCAGGGAGGACCCACTAGTGTGCCATGGCACTCTCCCACTAGGCATAAAATATATACCTGCATAAAATTGCAGGTATATATTCTCTACCTGCAATTCCAAACTCCCAACACTATCCTCCACTCCTACCTCAATGTCTGGAAGACCGTTCACCCTGGAGTTCAGATTCTTGGGCATTTTCTCAAGAGGTGTGGACAAGGCATGAGCTGTTGCAGGTCTGTGCTGATTCTGTGACATGGGTATAAAGAGACAACTGTGGACCAAGAGGGAGAGGGAGAAGCAGTGCCCCGTGGCTCAGAGCAGCAGTGGCAGGGGTGGGAACAATAGGGCTCACATCCATTGAGATATTTGGGGGAGACACTCCCTGCCTCCCTTGGCAATCAGAGAAAGCCAGGTCTCTATTCTGGTGACAGGCACTAGCAGAACAAATCTAGGACGGAAATGCAGGCCTGGTGAGGCAATACTTGCCCAGGTGGGGCACAGCAGGGATGGAGACTAGAATACACGTGTACAGCAGGGATGGAGACTAGAGGCAATACTTGCCCAGGTGGGGCACCGCAGGGATGGAGAATAGAGGCAATACTTGCCCAGCTGGGGCACAGCAGGGATGGAGACTAGAATACACGTGCACAGAGATGGCACACTCCCAGGGCTGGGCTGAGTCAGAAGTGCTGCTTTAGTGAGCCTAAGAAACACCTGGCCCCCAGAGGAACATAGCTGAGACAAAAGCAGGCAGGGCAACAGCACCAGCCCAGGGAGAAATAAGAACTGAGAGCTGAGTATAAGCTCTAACTGTGCCCGCCCCAATACAGAGTGCAGCAGAGACAGAGATGCTACTTCTGTGGAACTGGTGCAAGGGCAGCAGCACAGGTTAGGGCTGAGTCACAGCTTCTGTGAACTCAAACAGCACCTCACCTACAGGGGAATATAGTTGGGACAGAAAGACTAATTCTGTGAGAATATAAGTGACAGCAACATCAATCTGGAGTGGGGCTGGAACTGAGTGAATAGCCCCAGCTTCCATTAAGCACCCAAGGTTTTCAGGGTTCAGCTCCCCCTGCCAGATGGTGGCAGAGTGTGGTGGTCTGACCGAGGAGACATAGATCTCCCTGTGACTCAGGAAGGTGCAAACCTCTAGAGTGTCTGATCATTGGAGAGAACTGGGTCACAGCCCTACAGGGTTACCAGTGACTGGGTGTGACAGAAGTGCAAGGTGGGGAAGGAGGCATCAACCTTCCCGGACTAATTCATTTGCTGGGTGGGCCCTTCTGACTCCACAGAGCACTGGAGTAAGTCATACTCCAGCTGCAAGCAGACTCCTGCTGTCTAGTTGCTGGAAAACTCTCCCACTTGAGACTGGGTGCTGACTGGGACAAATGATTTGGAATTCTTCACCTGGGCCAATCACCCAAGGACTATCCAAAGTGGTACCCTAGGTGTGTAGTTGTGGGAAGGTTTTATTTTCCTTTTCCAGTTTTTGCCCATGGAGGGTGGGGTGACTTAGTTGCTGGTATTTCTCCACAGCTGAGATTTCAACAGAGTTACTGATTCACTAGGACTGTACAGAGACCAGCTAAAAACAAGACAGAGCCACTTAGCTCCACCACACCAAGCATGTCCCCAGTGTCTCAGGCTGTAGCACTGTATGGGTCCTTTGCAAAGCTCTAGGAGAAAAGGTACAAACCCAAGTCTCAGCTCTTGAGCAAAGGTGCAGTTTATCCCTAGGGGCCTCCAACCCAACTTCACCTTATCTGCTCATCTAGCCAAACAGTGTAAAATAATCATGGGGCGGAATCAGCAGGAAAACTCTGACAACATGAATAATCAGAGTAGATCAGCTCCCCCAAGGAATGACATGGCAGACACACTAGAAAATCCCATTCATAAACAAATGGTTGAGAGGTCAGAAATCAAATTCAGAGTTTGGATTGCAAATAAGATTAATAGAATGGAAATAATGTTGAAATTAGAAATTCAAGGAGCATTTCAAAAGTTGTTTCAAGAATTCAGTGAATTCAAAGGCAAAATCACCAAAGATTTTGACACAGTGAGACAAGAACTTACAGCCCTCAAAGATCTGATAAATACAGTAAAATCCCTCAGTAACAGAATGAAGGCTGGCAGAAGAAAGCATTTCTGACATCAAAGACAAAGGTTTTGAATGCTCCCAAATGCTCAAAGAGGAAGAGAAGTGGAGAGCAAAAATGGATTATGCTCTCAGAGAGCTCTGGGATAATTTGAAGAAAACTAATATTTGCATTTTAGGAATCCCTGAAGGCAATGAGGTGGCTTTGGAAGGCCCAGATGCTCTACTCCATGAGATAGTTAAGGACAACGTCCCAGATATGCCAAAAGATTCTGAAACTCAGATAGCAGACAGTTTCAGAACCCAGCATGACTCAACCTGAATAAGGCATCTCCCAGACATAACTTCGCCAAAGTTAATATGAAGCAGAAAATTGTGCAAGCAGCCAAACATAAGAAAACCATAATCTACAAGGGGAAGAATATTAGAATGACTGAAAATCTCTCTGCTGAAACCTTTCAAGCTAGAAGAGGGTGGTCATTGACTTTTAATCTCCTAAAACAAAATAACTTTCAACCCAGGATCCTGTACCCAGCTAAACTGAGTTTGATTTATCATGGAGAAATTAAATATTTTAATGACATTCACATGTTGAAGAAATTTGTCATAACTAAACCAGCTCTCCAGAATATCCTGAGACCTATCCTCCATAATGACCAGTGCATCCTCTACCACCAAAGCAAATTCACTTAGAAACTTTTCATCAAATTCCAACTTCCACAGTGGCAAAAGGATTAAAAATGTCCACAGGACTTTTGAAAAAATCAATACCCAAAATACTACCAGGCTTAGCAATAGTCTCAATTAATGTGAATAGCTTAAATTGTCCTCTGAAGAGGCACAGGTTGGCTGACTGGATACAAAAACTCAGGCAAGATATCTGCTGCATACAAGAATCTCATCTTACTCTAAATATAGACTCAAGATGAAGGGATGGTCATCTATATTTCAGGCAGATGGAAATCATAAGAAAGCAGGTGTTGCAATTTTATCCACAGATACAATAGGCTTTAAACCAACACAAGTAAGGAAAGATAAGGATGGTCACTTCATATTTGTTAAGAGTAACACTCAACATGATGAGATTTCAATTATTAACAATTATGCACCCAACCAGAATGCACTTTAATTTATAAGAGAGACTAACAGACATGAGTAACTTGATTTCCTCCAGCACCATAATAGTCACAGATTTTAACATTCCTTTGTTGGTGTTGGATACATCTTCCAAAAAGAAACTCAGCAAAGAAATTTTAGACTTAAACTTAACCATTCAATAATTGGATTTAACAGACATCTACAGAACATTTCATCCTAATAAAACTGAATAAACATTCTTCTCATCAGCCCATGGAACATCCTCCAAAATTGATCACATCTTAGGTCACAAGTCTAATCTCAGCAAATTTAAAAGAATAGAAATTATTCCTTGCATCTTCTTGGACCATCATGGAATAAAAGTTGAACTCAGTAACAATAGGAATCTGCATACTCATACAAAAACATGGAAACTAAATAACCGTATGCTGAATGATAGCTGCATCGTAGATGGGATTAAGAAGGAAATTACCTCTGGGATACCACAAAGGCAGTCCTAAGAGGGTAATTTATAGCACTGCAAGCCTTCCTCAAGAGAATAGAAAGAGAGGAAGTTAACAACTTAATGGGACATCTCAAGCAACTGGAAAATGGAGAACATTCCAATCTCAAACCCAGCAGAAGAAAAGAAATAATCAAACATAGAGTAGAATTAAGTAACATTGAAAACAAAAAGATTATACAACAGATTAATAAATCAAAAATTTGGGGTTTTGAAAGGTCAATAAAATAGATAAACCTTTAGCTAACCTAATGGAAAAAAAAGAGTACAATCTCTAATTTCATGAATCAAAAATTGGCAAAGAGGCAACAACAACAGGCTCCCAAGAAATTCAAAAAATCCTTAATGAATATTACAAGAAACTCTATTCTCTGAAATACGAAAATTGAAGGAAATAGACCAATACTTGGAAGCATGCCACCTTCCTATACTTAGCCCGAATGAAGTAGAAATGTTGAACAGGCCTAGATCAAGTTCTGAAATAGCAGCAGGTATACAAAATCTCCCTAAAAAGAAAAGCCAGGAACCAGAAGGCTTCACATCAGAATTCTACCAAATCTTTAAAGAAGAACTAGTACCTAGATTATTTAAGTTTTTCCAAAACATTGAAATAGACGGAATACTACCCAAC
>CAUYTI010018546.1:0-22891 GCA_963575145.1 Galago senegalensis | reverse complement strand
AAAAAAAAAAAAAAAAAAAAAAAAAAAGATACTATAAGCCTTTGAGGAACGCGAGTTTTCAAAAACTATATGGATGTTACTTTGATAAAAGTAATTATTATTTCAATCATCTAGTCTTCAGGGTACAGCCGCCCACCCTGTCTTCATGGAAACTTCTCCGCCTGCTCCAGCCCTAGAGCATCTCCCTGGAAGGGCCACAGTGGGCAACACACGAGACACTCCTCATTGCGATGAACTGGTGTTTTCTTCTTTATGAGATTCCTGCTCACGAATCTGGTGAATAATGCCCTCGCCTACTCTGGCATTCCCACTGCCCAGCACGGAACTGAATATATGATAAACACCATTTGATGGATTATTATAGAAAGATCCTACTTCTTAGGACTAAGAATACCTCCATGGCCACCACTAAGGTGACATCAATGATGCCTTTGGACTAATCCAGCCATCCCTTCATCACGGCAAGTCCCACACTGTCACACGCAGGCACTGCAGGGCAGGACGGTGCAAAACAGAACTGGGAGGGCGCAGTGGCCATGGCTGCATGTGTGCGGTTAGCAGGCCGGACGCTGAGCTCCGCAGCTGCCCACACCCTGCAGGGCGGCCTTCCAACCATCTCAGCCTGCAGGAAAGCCTTTCCACCAACCTGAAGGCACCCAACTCTGCGTGCCATCTCTGTCGACCCAGGCAGGAGAGTCCCTATCACTCAATCAGGAGAACCTATAAGAGCAGAACTTTCACAGAAGAAAACACTCGCCAAAGCCATTTCAAAACAAGCCCCAATTACTCGGGCCAGAATTTCCCAGACTCGACAGTTCAGGTGCCACCTCCATGATTTCAGTTCTGGCAGTCCCCTAACTGCAATAGTATTTGCTTACTATTCTTGTAAAGTAACCCACTGCTTTTCAAACATGCATGCAGTTTAGATTTACCTAAAATGTATTTATTTAAATCGATTTCCTTCACTTCAGATCAATAGGAGGGTACAAACAATTAGCTTACAATGTTTGCATTTGTTAGGCGAGGTCCCTGTTGTAGCTGTGTCCCACACCCAGGAGGCGTGCCACATTCCCTTACTTATGCCCACAGGTGGGAGCACACCAATCCCCTCCCTCCTTTCTTCCCCAACCCTTCTCCTCCCTCCCCCAGTCTGAATGAAATTGAGTTTTTCTCTGTGTGGGCATGTATTAGTCAGTCTGCTGGCTTCATATTAGTATTGAATTCATTGAATACTTGCTTTTCCATTCTTGTGATGCTTTACGAAAAAGAATATTCTCCAGCTCTATCCAGGTTAATACAAAAGATGTAAAGTCTCCATCTTTTTTATGGCTGAACAATATCCTATATATATATATATGTGTGTGTGTGTGTATATATACACATACATACACACACACACACACACCACAGTGTATTAATCCATTCATGGGTTGACGGGCCCTTGGGTTGACTCCACATCTTGGTGATTGTAAACTGAGCTCTGATGAACAATCTAGTGCATATGTCCTTATGATAAAATGACTTTTTCCTTCTGGGTAGATTCCTAGTAATAGGATTACACTGATTTCTTTACAGTAACTGGTAGACCAGTGCCATTCCTCTGAAATGAAAGACAACCACACACAGAACCACCTTAGTAGTTACTACTACTAGTTACTACTAACCTTAGTAGTTATTGGTGGCTGGGATTACAAGGGTTAGTAGTTACTACTACTAGTTACTACTAACCTTAGTAGTTATTGGTGGCCTGTAAGACTGGGATCACAAGGGTTAGTCAGCCAGGTGATACGAACACCCCAGACATTGAGACTGTCTATTTGGTAAAGTCAGAAATATTGAAAGAGAATGTAAAAAGACTTGTTTCCTCATCTCATGATTCAATGTTAGATTAATGCCATGTATGCTGTACCCTCTAAAATTACCCTCTGACTCTCTGCAATCACAGACGTGGTCCTCTCTTCACAGATGTCGGCCTGGGTAGTAATATCCCCCCACTGGCCTGGAGCCATTGTTTTCCACCAGCATAGCCCACCAAGAAGCACCCAAGCTTGACTGCTGAGTTGTGGGTCACTGGACTTAAACTCACTAGGACAATACTATTTGCTTGATGCCTGGTGCATTCGATGCTGGTATCAGTTGCAAGAACCCCAAACTCGCAAACAGGCGCATCAGGTAAGTTTTATGGGCAGCGGATTCTGTAAACTGATGGTGCCTCAAACTCCTGACTTCAATTACTTTTTATTAAGTTTTACATTATCAAGGTGTCTAGAGGTCACCAAGACAATGGCATGCTTACAAAAAAGCAGTTTTACATATCTTCTCCTAATTATATGAAATTGTGTGTGTGTGTGTGTGTGTGTTTTCAGGGTTTGAGAAGATTAAGAGAAAAATCTGATGTGTCACTTTTTAATTACCTAATGGAAAAAATGACAATTAACGTTTTCTTTATCCAAACTGGGAGAAGTAGCATCAAAGTTAATAGCTGTCACTTTCTATCCATGGACAGTCTTTTTTTTTTTTGAGATAAGAGTCACAGTTTGTCATTCTTGGTAGAGTGCCATAGCGTCACAGCTCACAGCAACCTCAAATTCTTGGGCTCAAGTGACTCTCTTGCCTCAGCCTCCTGAGTAGCTGGAATTACAGGCACTCACCACAACACCTGGCTATTTTTTTTAGAAATGGGGTCTCGCTCTTAGACATCCTTCAAAAACAGAATAATAAATGCTCTGGTTTACATTCAATGGAAAAATAAAAGATGTGTTCCGATGATGCGGGCAGTCATCAGAAATGTTGTTGCCAGAAATAGTAACAGAAATAACACGAAGTCCAAGGGATTGAGGGGGCTGCGAACCGCTCGCCTGGCCTGTCTGGGAAGAACAATTCCTTTCTTCTCATCTGTGGCCTGGAGGAGAGGCGCGAGGCCATCACAGTGAATGTGCACCAGCAGTGTGTATACGTCTCCATGGAGACCTTACCCTGCCTCCGCGGCTGGGCGGTGCTGTGGTTCAGGGGGTGAAGAAGCGACTTTTCCACTTGAAGCACTGTAAGTTCTGTACCTCTCTGCTCCACCTCTTATGGATCCAGGACACAGGAGATAAGCCACTTCCCCATGTACACCCCCACCCCGGAACATTGTCTTGGTGCTCTGTTCCCACAGACTATGTTGACAGCAGTGTCACTCTAGTCTACCCATGTTTTAAAGCTGAAATCAGGCTGGTCACCCAATTCCCCCACGCTTTTCAAACAGACACAAAGAGAACTGGCTGGACCATTGTTTGGGCCCTCCCTGGCCTAGAGAGCCGTATCACAGCGGTGGGCTGAATGCTCCCTCTCCCCACGAGACTCGGAGGATTCCCCCAGCTCCGTGACGGGCACATTTTCCCACCCCCGGTTACAGATCGTGTGTGTCCTTCAAAAGGCCCATGTGCTGACACATGGGAGAAATATGTCCTGCCCGGATTATAGGAAGTCTTTCATTCTAGTCCCTGGCTTAGCGCTGGCAAGAGGAAATTTGCAGCTGGCCATTGGGGGATAAAAACAAAGCTGGGACAGGGACAATTCTAGGCACCCCATCGGGTCCTCGGTGCTGTTCCATGACCTCAGGGGAGCAGCCTGGGACGGACAGGCCCCCCTCCCATATGTCACAAGCCAGCGTCCTGGTCCTCTCTGGTCCACTTCATATTTTAAAAGGGCACAGTTTGTGGAAGATGAACCACCAGCCAATGCCCACTGAACTGAGGACTCTAATGCCCACAGGTAAGAGGTACGGGGGCTGGCCCTGAAGGCTTTAAGAGAGCTGGGGACCACCTCAGCCCAGGGGCAGTGGGGACACGGGGTCTCGGGAGGTGGGGGCTGGCAAGTGACAGCACTTTATAGCAAGGGTGCTGTGTTCAGCAGACCCACACTGCAGATCACTATGGGTAATTAGGTCCACTGGGATCTGTGACATCCACCTGGAGGTTAAAGACATCAACAGGAGACTGGGACTGGGACCCTGCGGATGAGATAATCGATGTGTTGGTGTGACAATGCCATCTCCCATTTATAAAGGGATGGATAGGCCAGAAATGGCCTTCCCTGGATAGCCTGCCCTGGGTCCCTTGAGCCCAAGCCACTTCCCACCCACATGCCAGACCCTGTCTCCGGCCCCATTTCTCTGTCCCCTCCTGTAGGCCAAACACAGGAGAAAAGTATAACACCTGAGGTTAAGATTAAAACAGGAACAAGCTAAGTAAAGAATCAGTTCTCTAAAAGCAGGAGAGGACGTGGCGGGGTGGGGGTGGCAGAAAACCAACCTGCACCCAGGAAGAAAGAACATCCCTAATCTGAAACCCTCAAACGCCCCAATATCTAAAATTTTTTGAGCGTCAACATGAGACAGTGACACTTTTACTTTCTAATGGTTCAAAGTTCACAAAATTTGTTTCCTGCACAGAATCACTGAAAATACTAAATAAAACTGCCTTTCCAGCTGTGTGTACAAGGTGTAGGGTCTCATCCCTTATATCATGTATATCAAGTATGACGACAGTATTCTAAAATCTGAAAAAATTCAAAATCTAAAACACTCTGGTCCCAGGCATTGCAGGTAAGGGCTACTCAACCCGAAACAGGTTTGAGCATCAAAGCACCAACTCTCCACCCTTCTCTGAACGTGTCTCCAGAGGCTGCTTTGCGAAGGCCACAATAGGAAGCATGAAACTTGCCCGGCTCTCCTGAAGGCATTTTCAAGGAAAAAAAAATGTGCATCAGGACTAGAGTGACTGCAACTCTGGATATGCCTTTAGTTTGCATTACTGATTCTCCTGGCAGGGGCGGGGGAGGTTTTCTCCAGGCAAGTTTATTCCTCCCAGGGAAGACAACTTTTTGCTAATTAAACACTGTAGGAGGAAAAGGAGACCTTGAACGAGAGTAGAAACTTCTAAAAGGAAAGAAAAAAAAACAAAAAGCCCTCCAGTCTCTAGTGTCTCACATAGTGAAAACTTTCAGAAAAGAAGCACCAACAGGCGCGTAAACAGCACAAAGGGAAGGTTACAAATACTGTACCAGCCAGAGGGGGGTTGGGACCCAGGATTATGGGCTTTGTTTTGCTACACAAAGCCTGTTTTCCAGGAGGCTCCTGACTGTTCTGGGAAACCCAACTGTAAGGTGAGGACAGCGCTGGACGCTGGGGGGACCCGAGTGTGTGTGTTGGGAGGGGTTAGTGTAGCCCCTCCTGGCTTTCTGAGTTGCCAGGACCTCCCCCACCTTGTGGGTCTGGGCCTGAGCCACAGGAAACTTCTCTCTTGATTAGACTCCCACTGAGCCCAGGGCTTAACTTTCCATCTTTCCTTCCAACAAACAGGACTGCCACTCCAGCCAGAGCCCAGGCAGGGGGGCTTTGCCAACAAACCTGCCTACCCCCAACCACTGTGGGCAGTCTGCAAGGCTCACGCTCCCAGCCAGCCGTGCCTTTTTCTGGGAATCAAGAGCCTACCCTTCAATCCACCAGGGAATATTCTCTACCCAGCAGATTCATCCCCGTTCAGGGTTTTAGGAGTCTAAATTCCAGGGTCAATTAAACAGAGCCAAGCCCTTATTTCCTGAGCATCTGTGCGCAAGATCTGGAGAGGAATGGGAAGAAACCAGCCCCGTCCAGAACCTCAGTAGTCCTGCAGACACTTCCCTTTCCAAGATTTTCCTACAGCCCAGCACAAAGGGGTTTTCACCCCTCTCTCAAGCTTCCAGATAAACATAATTATTCAGACCCTCTCTTAACGCCTTCGAGAATGAATTGGTCAGTCACGTGACATATCTGGATATTTCCTCTCAAAACAGACTTTCCAACTGAAATGGGATCCAGATGTTGCAAGCAGAGGTGGATCCAGTCCCCTTCTGTGGTGATACCAAGTCTCCATAATGAAGACTCAACTTAATTTGACTCTGACGTGTATTACTCATTCCCCCGCCCCAGAACATAAGTTCTATACAAAACCCGTGGAAGAACCCTCTGCGCCATGCTTGGCCCCTAGTTGGTCCTTAAAAGCTGCTTTAAAAATGTATCAGGTTAGGGCAGCGCCTGCGGCTCAAAGGAGTAGGGTGCCAGCCTCATATGCCAGAGGTGGGGGGTTCAAACCCAGCCCCAGCCAAAAACTGAAAAAAAAAAATGTATTAGGTTAAAGTCCAACCAATGTCAGGAGCAGAATGTTTTCTGTACAAGATTATACAGATGGGTTTAGGTTTGGAAAATCCTGATCTTCTTGTTAAGACCGTTCATAACACTACCAGCCTGTTTTTGTTTTTTTTAATAGCTGGCTATTTCCATTTGAATGGTTCTTCACGTGGAAACTTTGCATTTAATAAACAATTCTTTACTATGGAGATAATGTTTCTCTATAACCCTTCTTTAAGTCCCAACTCAGAGGACCGCTCAGGGTTTATCAAGTACTTACTAAGGGGGAGCCAGACCCTGTTTGGAAAGTTCTCTGGGTGTCATTCACTTTTGCCTTTGCAAAGCTCTGTGGTTAAGTTCTAATAATACCCCCGTTTCAAAGGTGCTGAAACCAACTTAGCTGTCCTTTGGGACCTTCTTTAACCTCCCCAATTGAAAGTGTTCACTTCCTCTTCTGAAACCCTATTTAACATGGCTTCTGCTTCTCTCATGAAACACAGAATATTCTCCCATGTGCACAAGATAACTCAGGCATCACCCGATCCCCGTGCTCCACTATAAGCTCCCTGAAGACAGGGTTACATTATCCCAACGCTACCCTGAAAAGGGGGTCAGGAGTTTCAGAATCTCCTGGGGAGTTTTTGTTTTATTTTTTTAATCAGAGTCTCACTTTGCCACTCTTGGTAGAGTGCAGTGGCATCACAGCTCACAGCAACCTCAAACTCTTGGGCTCAAGCGATTCTCTTGCCTCAGTCTCCCGAGTAGCTGGGGCTACAGGCACCAGTCCCAGCACCCGGCTATTTTTAGAGACAGGGTCTTGCTCTGGCTCAATCTGGTCTCTAACTCCTAAGCTCAGGTAATCTACTCAATGAGCCACTGCGCCCAGACTCCTGGGGAGTTTTTTAAAACAAAACACAACAGAGGCCTGGGCCTCAGTGCCCTAGAGATTCTGGCCATAGGTGGAGCTCTGGGACCTTTCACTTCAGAAAGCTGCCAGCGTCCTGTGGCCAGGTAGGAGGGCCACTGTGTTATTCAGCTAGCCCACTGCTTGCACACTGTGGGTAATAAACTGAATTTATCAAATGAGTGGGTGGCTTATGAATAACCTCTCTCAGATGTCACTCAAGTATATACAATGATATTTCCAGTGGACACAGAATGACCCCATCCCAACTCTGCCAACCTCTCTTCCACCATGCCCCCCAACCACGTTCAGCTGTAGCCAGAGTGGTCCCCTGCTCACTGCTGCTTAACTATGCCAAGCCATCTAACAGGGGTGTCCAACCTGCAGCCCAGGGGCCACATACAGACTTGAGAACGGTTTTGTACCTCTGGTGTTGGATATCCTGAACAGTATGCACAGACCTTTTTGTTGCTAATCAGCTTTTGTAAGTGTTTGTGTATTTCCTGGGTTACCCAAGACAGCAATTCTTCTACTTATGCACAGAGGAAAATAAAAAAGGTTGGACGTGCCCTAGAACATTCTTTTTAATACTTTAGGTTTGCAGGGCTCAGTTACTCTTCTATTCGGCTGTTTCTCCACTGTGCCCTCCTCGGAGCACTTACCTCGGACGACCCCCCTGCACGACAGCACACCCGCCCCACAGTCCGCACTGTGCCACCGTGCTTCACCAGTATTTTCTAACCGTTGTCACTGTCACTGACAATACATCACACATACTTTGCATTTACTGTTTGGAGTCTTTGAGAGAAACACTCCAGCCTCCTGTGCCATTTGAACCTCCACTTTGAAACGTAGGAAGAGAAGAATTGCCTCTTGTTGAGCCCAGTTGACTCTCCGGTTCTTTCCAGGATCCAAAGTCTCAGAAAAGTGAAATTTGAGAGTCTTACAAAAAAGCTCCACCATCATCGAATGCCAGAGTTTCTTTTCTGTAAGTCCCCAACGTTCTGTAAACGTCCCCAAATTGTATATGAAATGTCATCTCACACACGTGCACCATTTTCTGCAGAAGGGATCCCCAGCTTTCATTAGAGTCGCAAAGGAGGTATATTTCTCAACCAAAAAGTTGAGATCCTCTCAACAAATCATTATAAATAAAAAAGAAAAGCTATAGTTTCCCCAAAGAAGCAACTTGCAGAAGGTCAAACAGCTGGTTGGTGACAGGGTTTGAAGCAGGATCCACATTTGCTGATTCCCACGTGGTCTATTCCCTCCTCACCTCGTTCACTTACTGAGAGAGAGGACCCTTCCCCAGCATGGTTAGAGTGCCACCGTGGACCCCTGGACTCCCAGAGAAGCTGCCTCTTGAGAGTCTGACAAAGCCTCAGGCGAAAACAGCAGATTTAATTCTGCACAAATTTGCGTGTGTTGACAACATCAGACACTGAGGAAGGCCCAAATCTGCCTTCAGCGTCTTTCGATGGCATTTCCCATTAACGCAGCACGCCCGGGGCATCTCCACATTCCCTCTCTCCAGAGGCCCTCAGCAAATAAAGAACTCATTTTCCTTCCCTGCCGCTAATGGCTCCGATTTTCTTGTGATTTTTCTACAAGGGTAAGTGCCAACGAAATATCACCCTGCCACATGTCCTACCGGCTATCCTTCCAGCACCGTGAATTCCAAACCAGCTCTGCTGGAATGCAAAAGAATGAAAAAATAATTCACAAGCCACTTGGGAAGACTGCAGGGAGGGTGGGGAGGGACAGCCAAAGAAAGGAAGATCTGGAGCATATTTTAGCCTCAGTCAGAAGCACGTGATTTGTCCCCTACTCCTAAGAAACCTGCGAGACAAATGTGTCTCGAAGAAATTGCGAGTTTGGGTCCAGACCACCACAATAAAGCAAACATTGCAATAAAACAAGTCATACAAGTTTTTCAAGTTCCCAGTGCTTATAAAAGATATGTTTACATGCTAGTCGATTTAAGTGTGCATTATGTCTTTAAAAAAAAAAAAGTGCGTACTTTAATTTACCTAAAATGTTTTATTGCTACAAAATGTTAACAATCACCTGAGCCTTCAGCGAGTCAGAATCTTCTTGCTGGGGGAAGAGTCCCATGTCAATGCTGATGGCTCCTGACTGAAGCCCAGTCAGGAATGGCTGGAGCCATTTCTTAAAATGTGACAACCATCAAGTTTGCTACTTCAAGGTTCTTCCCTTCACAAAGATTTTTCTGTAGCACGTGATGATGTTTGCTAGCATTTTACCCGAAGTAGAACGTTGACAATTAGAGTCAGTCCTCCCCTCAGACTCTGCCACGGCTTTATCAATTAAGTTTACGGAACGGTCTAAATCCTCGGTTGTCATTTCAACCATGTTCACAGCCTCTTGGCCAAGAGCAGGTTTCATCTCCAGAAACTCCTTTCTTTGCTCATCTAGAGGAAGCAGTTTCTCATCGACTCAGGTTTTACTGTGACTTCGCAGCAATGCAGCCACATCCTGAGGTTCCACTTTTAATTCTAGTTGTCTGGCTGTGTCTACATCTGCAGTTCTTCCTCCCCGGAGTCTGGAACGCCTCACAGTCACCTTTAAGGGTTGGAATCAACTTCTTCCAAACTCCCGTTCGTATTGCTATTTGGACCAATGAATCATAGATGCTCTTAATGATATCTAATATGGTCAGTCCTTTCCAGAAGGATTTTCAATTTACTTTGTCCAGCTCCATCAGAGGAGTCGTTATCCACGGTGGCAACAGCCTTATGCAATGTATCTGTTAAATAAAACTTGAAAGTCAAAATCCCTCCTTGAACGACAGGCTGCAGGAGGGATGTTACGTTATGGGGCATGAAAACATCGGGAATCTCCTTGTACATCTTCAACAGAGCTCGCGGTGACAGGTGCATGCAGTCTAATATTCTGAAGGAAATCACTAGGTTTAAAATACTCCATAAGTCATGCTGTCAACAGAGGTGCTGTCACCCAGACGTTGTTGTTGCATCTCTAGAGCACAGAGTAGATTTCAGCGTTAATTCTCTAGAAGTCTTGCTATCGTAAATGAGCAGTGGTTTCAACTCAAAGTCACCAGCTACATTAATGCCAACCAGAGCGTCAGCCTGTCCCTTTGAAGCCAGGCATTGACTTCTTTCCGGCTATGAAAGTCCTAGATGGCTTCCTATTCTAATATAAGACGGTTTCAACTGTATCGAAAGCCTATTGTCATCATAGCCCACTTTCAGTGATGTCAGCTACATCTTCTGAGTGACTTGCTGCCTCACCCTCCCTTCATGGCATGGAAACACCAGATTTCCTTAAACTCATAAACCGTCGTCTGTTGTCCTGCAGCTTTTCTTTTGCGTCTTCATGTTTCACAGACTTCAGAGAATGGAAGCGTCAGGGCTTTGCTGCGGATGAGGTCTGGGCTTCAGGGAATGCTGTGGCTGGTTTGATCTTCTATGCAGATCACCAAAACTTTCTCCAAGTCAGCAATGAAGCTGTTTTGCTTTCTTATCAGACATGTGTTCATTGGAGTAGGACTTTTAATTTCCTTCAGGAACTTCTCCTTTGCCTTCACAACTCAGCTAACTACTGTATTTCCTCAAAAATAAGACACTGTCTTGTATTTGTTTTTTCTCAAGAAGACACACTAGGGCTTATGTTCACAGGGTATTCCAGTCTTCCTTACCTCTCTGCACCGAAATGCACGGTGTGGCTATGCAGATACACTACATAGCCACGCCCATCACTAGGTCTTATTATCGGGGTAGGGCTTATATTTAACAAATGCATAGAAATCCTACTAGGGCTTATTTTTGGGGTAGGTCTTATTTTTGGAGAAACATAGTACTTAACACAAGAGGCCTAGCTTTCAGCCTTGCCTGGCTTTCCACGTGCGTTTCTCACTAAGCTTACTTATTTCTTTTTCTTTCTTTCTTTCCTTTTTTTTTGTTTGTTTGCCTTTGGTGGACTGCTGTGGCGTCACAGCTCCCAGCAACCTCAAACTCTTGGGCTTAAGCGATTCTCTGGCCTCAGCCTCCTGAGTATGCATCCTTACAAAGAGTAGATTTCATCTCAAGAAACGACCTTCTTTGCTCATCTATAGGAAGCAATCTCTCATCTACTCAAGTTTTATTGTGACATTGCAGCAATGTAGCCACACTACAGGTACCCGCCACAATGCCCGGCTATTTTTTGTTTGTAGTTGTCCTTGTTGTTTGGCAGGCCTGGGCTGGGTTCAAACCTGCCAGCTCCAGTGTATGTAGCTGGTGCCCTAGTCGCTGAGCTACAGGCGCCAAGCCCTAAGCTTAATTATTTCTAACTTTTAATTTAAAATGGGAGACAAATGACTCTTCCTTTCACTTGAACACTTGGAGGCCATTGTAAGGTAATTAGTGGGCCTAATGTCAATGTTGTTGTGCCTCAGGGAATAGGGAGGCCCAAGGGGGAGGAGAGGGAGAGAATAGAAATAGATAGATATGGGGGAATGCCAGTCCATGGAGCAGTCAGCATACACAATTACATGTACTATCTTAGATGGGCACAGCTCCTGGCACCCAAAACAATTAACAGCAGCATCCAAGATCACTGATTGGAGAGTACCAGATAGAACAAAAAAGTTTTTCCACTATCGTGAGTACTACCCAAATGTCACACCAGAACAGGAGGTGAGCACCTGCTGCTGGGAGCATCGGGACAAGAGACTTGCTCCATGCAGGGCTGCACAAACCTTTCATTTGTTTATAAAAGGAAGAAAGCAACATCTGTGAAGCCCAAGAAAGTGAAACGCAGTAAGGCAAGTGTGCCTGGATTCACAGAGAGCTGCGGGGAGTCCTCTGAGGGGCCACATCAACTTTCCCAGCTAGGCCATCATACTGCAAGGAATAGACCTACTCGAATGTCCCTGGGAAAATGGAAGTTTTAGACTCGGAGTTGGAACGGTGCTAAGAACAGGGCTGCGAGCCCACTCACATCCACCCTTCTTCTATCCCTCAGTCTCCTACGGTTTTCCATGCATAACACTGGCGAGCAGGTGACTTCAGTTTACCAACTCAACATTCTCCAGTGGCACCAATTTAGCTCTTCCCCGTATGGCAAAAAATGTATGTCTTCATATTCCTCCGTCCAAACTCCCAAAGGGGGGGAATCTGACTGCGTATTCTTTGTGCCAAACCAGGTGTCATCAGCAGTGGAATGGCCTCTCTACGGTGGCGTGCCCACCTTGGACCCATCAGCGATGGCTGTGAGAGTCTTCTATGGTGTAAAACAAGACTACCCAGGCCTTCCCTGGGTCTCCTGCAGAGACCGTGGACGGAGATGTACAGTGACGACTTGTCATACAGGGACTAACCTTGGTTTTTCAATAGCATACTGGAGCAAATGTGCAGTTTGCAAGGGCCAACCATTGAATTTTCAGAAATTCCATGAGCTACTTGCTAATCCACTGTTAAGTCTGAAATTGGCCAGAGCAGGAGTATTTACACCAGAGATATTGGCAAATGCTACCAATCAGGATTCCCCAACCCCCCCCCACCCCAAGAGCTGATTTATCAGCACACCACTGCAGCATCAATGGCTAAAGAGGAAGAAAAGAAATCAAGGTTAAACGGGGCTCCCCACAGTCTAGCACAGTCTGTATCATTTCCCTCTTTTCCCCTTCACCCACTCCTCGCTCCAGCCACAGTGGACAACTTCCTCATTACCCAGTTGCCACAAACACCTGCTCTGAAGCCAGTGCTCAAGCTGAACTGTATCCCCAGCCTTCACCAACCTGAACGTCCATCTCCGTAAAGCTCAGAGTCTCCCCTAAAGTGTCAAGTCCCTCCGTTAGAATAACTTCTGCTTCTCTAAGCTCCCAGAACCCCAAATGTACTTTTTGGCAACTCGTTTTGTGTTCAGCCTTCCTTTCGCTATAGTTACTTATGGCCTTATACTTTGAGGTTTTTCAATTCATTACCAACCGCCCATGAACAGAATCTAGACCCACTTCCCCGAGGCTGCCAAGTGCTAAGTGTATACCTGGTCCTCAGTGAGGCACATAAAGAACAAACTCAGAAAACTTACTTCTGTAAGTCTCCAGTAAAACACCTTTCTCCCCCCTTCCCTGCTCCAATTCTGGACCTGCTAGCTCATGAGTTCCCCGAGCGGTTCCAGCCCTGACAACTGAATCAGCAGCAGCACTGGGATTTAAGGCCGGAAGGCTGCTAACATCACATATCTGATGTGTGTGTGAATTACTTTCATTAGGCCCAAATGCCTGTAAAAGAGGACAGTCGGGGATTAAACTACAGAGATTCAACTTTGATCTGGCACCAGCAGATACATACTTCAAATCATACTCAAGCCCCTGCATCTCAGGGGCTGCCACAGCAAAATACCACAGATTGCACAGCTTAGACAACAGAAATTTATTTTTCCATAGCTCTGGAGGCTACAAGTCCAAGATCAAGGTGCCAGCACAGTCAGTTTCTGGTGAGGACACTCTTCCTGGCTTGTAGATGGTCACCTTCTATAAGGAAGGGAGAAGGTGAAGGAGAGGAGGGAGAGGGGCAGGGAAATGGGAAGACAGGGAGGAAGAGAGACAGACAAAGAGAATGGGACAGAACACACCAAAGCAACCTCTCAGGTATCTCTTTCTACAAGGGCACTAATCTTCTCGTGAAGGCCCCACCCCACATACCATCTTACTGGGGGCTAGGGCTTCCACATAGGAATTTTAGGAGGACATAATTCAGTCCATAGGACTTCATTAAAATGATCTCTCTTTAAATACTTTGGGAAAGATGACTCAGAGGTTTAGGAAAATCTCAGAACTGGAAACCAGATGAACAATAGCACATGCTCAGCAACAAGCAGAGAAAATTAGCCCATCATGTTATGGGCTTACCCAGTCTGCAGAGTATATGAAAACCAGCAAGAAGCTGGAAAGAAAACTACTGGATTATAAATGGCATGTGAAGAAAACTCAGCCAGAAAGTAACAGGGTTCTCTGCACCAAAGCTGCTGTAGATAAAGTCTCCTGAGTAAGTCTTTGGGCAGAAAGTTCACCATCACCAGTGTGTCAACCTTACATCTTAAAATGTGGGGTCAGTGGCTGTGGCCTTAAGAGCACTACTTTCTTAATCTGCAGATATTTTCAAACGCTAAAAAGTCTTCACACGGAAAGGCTGGAAGTTAACAAAAAAATATCGCCTCTGTTTTACAGATGGAAAAACTGAGGTCAAGGACGTCAATCCACTTGACTGTGCCTGAAACAGACTAAAAATACAAGCCCAACTTGCTAATCCTGGTATCAATACTTCTCTCTTCGTTCCACTCCACCCATCATCCCCCAAAGCCCTAAATGCCCCAGAATATAAAAACAAATGCCCTTTATGACACTGATAATTCCTGAAGCTAATCCAAACACGTGTTGTTAAGAATGGGCACAGAATTCTCACAATGAGGCAGACAAAAGAACAAGGTATAGTGGCAATTTTTTCAAGAAATACAAACAAAACTCCTAAGCTTCCAAAATTAGAAAAGCCTGTCACTCAAGGTTGCTGCTAAACGCAAGAAGATAAAAACATGAGAGGCAGTGGACCAGATGTTTCATTTTAGGCATTTCCATTGCCTTTATCGGTCATTTCTTAACGGAAGCAATTTTAGGAAGACAGGACCACAGAGATGCTGTACTTTTCCTACAGTTTTGTAACTGTTTACAGAACTGTAAATTCCCCTCCCCCCCCCAAGACCTAAACGAAATCAAAAGCAGAGAAAAAGAGAGCAAATCAAAGAACAAACCCATGTATCTGCCTATCTGATCTGTTCTTTAAAAATATAGTCTTTGGGGAAACAGAGGAGGAGCGCTCTCATCTGCAGACCTATAATCCACCCTCACGTCACTGCATTAAATCATAATTAAAATGCCACCAAAGGAGAGAGGGAGAGGGTTATGGTTTGCTTTACAGAGTGAGCTATTTGCTTCTGAAATAAGTCATGTTGTCAAAATCTGAACCGAGCAAGCAGACCCATATCTAATTCAGGAAAGAAAATATAAGAGATGGATTCAAAATTTCCAAGGCTCTTGGCTTAGATCAGAGCCCAAACATGACAAGAATCCTTCTACAGACTCGAACCATTTCTGAATTTGGGAGCTTACAGGTGGACCTCCCTGAAGCAATCAAGCAACTTGGAAACAGTGGTGAGCAGCAAGCCTCTCAAAGATGAGCTGGACGTCAACCTCTCCCCAAGGCCTACCAGGGTCTTCTGAAAAATTACTCTGGGGTAGTCTAGGCACTAACAATTCCCTGACGCAGGTTGGTTGTCAGCTGTCTTTGAGACAGACGTATAGGCCCATAAGATCATCATTCAGTATTCTGTCCTCCATGGATTCGGATTCCTATCTTCAGATTCTATGACAGTACAGGGAGAGGTATTCTGTGGCACTCTCCCAGCCAAAGAGAAGGAAACCAGCCTTGCCTACTCTCCCTCTGTGTGTGTCGTGCATTCTTTGTTATACACTGGTCCCCCCTCTTTATCCACGGTTTCACTTTCTGGGTTTCAGTGACTCCCCCAGTCAACCTGGGTCTGAAAACATCAAGTGGAACATTTCAGAAATAAACAATTTGTAAGGTTTTAAATTGTGTGCCATTCTTTGGAGCATGATGAAATCTGGTGCCAACCTGCCCCATCCTGACGGGACATAATCCTTCCTTTGTCCGGCATATCTTTGCTGTAGACGCTTCCTGACTATTACTCACTTAGGAACTGTCTCGATGATCGATTGACACGTGCCACACCGCAGTGCTTGTGTTCAAGTAACCCTTACTTTACTTAATAATGGTCCCCAAGTGCAAGAGTAGTGATCCTGGCATAGTGTTATAATTGTTCTATTTTATTATTAGCTGTTGGCTTAGCTCCCGTAGCACAGTGGTTATGGCACCAGCCACATACACTGGGGCTGGTGGGTTCCAACCCAGCCTGGGCCAGCTAAACAACAATGGCAACTACAACAAAAAATGATGGGGCATTGTGGTGGGCACCTGTAGTCCCAGCCACTTGGGACGCTGAGGCAAGAGAATCGCTTAAGCCCAAGAGTTGGAGGTTGCTGTGAGCTGTGATGCCACAGCACTCTACTGAAAGCAACACAGTAAGATGCTGTCTCCAAAAAAACAAAACAAAACAACAAAAAATATTATTAGTTGTTGTTACTCTATTATGCCTAATTTATACATTAAACTTTATTTAGGTATGTATAGAAAACAATAGTGTCCACAAGGTTCTGTACTAGCCTTGGTTTCAGCCATCCACTGTGGGTCTTGGAATGCATCCCCTCAAAACAAGGGAGGCTAATGTGCAACCTTCAATGGGCTGCCAGAACAGAGAGGTGCTCCGTGAATGCAGGACCTCAGAGCAGTGAGGTGGGTGCCCCACAGTGAATGGGGATTCACACTCAAGTTGGTGTGACTCCAAATATCCATGTTAATTACTGTATGCAGACTCATTCACACCCCTTAGGATCCCAGACTGCTCTAAGCCAGTGAGCAATCACCACCCCAAAAAGCACAAGACCAGACAGCAAAGATCCCATCGCCCAGAAACCCCCTGAGTTCAAACATTTTCCTGGAAAATTCTTGTAAGATCAGGCCATGTCTGGCCATAGGCCTTTAAAATCAGAAATATAGACAAATTTAGGCCGGATCTTTGAGGACAGGTTCAGCGCCAACCAATATGAACTTCTTAGGAATCAATCTTTTCTGCAAACAAGGACACCTAACCGCCAGGCACATGTACCCTCGGGCAGGATCCCGCCTAGCCAACTTTCAGATAACCACAGCGTACTGCCCACTCAGTACCAGGAAGTGTGCTAATTTTATTCCTACCTTCTCACTTGGCTCAGAGCCTTCTATGACTTCACAAAGGCAAAGAGTAATAAAAGTTAGTACACTTGGATTTTAAACAGCCCAGCTGCAAGGAGCTAGTCTCTAAAATTTCACTCTGCAGCCAGTGGCTCCTATATCTACCCTGACAATTCTGATTTCAAGCATGGCTTGGCTGCACGGCCCTATGGTCTGCAGGCTAAAGTAGCAAACAGGCTCTAATGTCAGCTTAACTTGTGTCATGAACAAACCAACATCTACGTCTCTATCTTCTTCAGTAAGTCGGACATATTTCTAAGGTGTAAAATTTGAGTTATACTGTTAGACTACATAGACATATTCTATTTCATTACTGAAACACTTTGTATAATGCAAGACTCAGTGTTGCATTTGGCATGAGACTATTACCTTATCAAAATAAAGCAATTACTGGGCAGCACCCTGTGGCTCAGTGAGTAGGGTGCTGGCCCCATATACCCAGGGTGGCGGGTTCAAACCCAGCCCTGGCCAAACTGCAACAAAAAATAGCCAAGCATTGTGGCGGGTGCCTGTGGTCCCAGCTAACTCGGGAGGCTGAGGCAAGAGAATCACCTAAGCCTAAGAGCTGGACATTGCTATGAGCAGTGACACCATGTTACTCTACTAAGGGTGACAAAGTTAGATTCTGTCTCTAAAAAATAAACAAATAAAGCAATTAAAAAACCTTATTGTCTTCAAACAGAAGAGTCAAAACTTGAAACTGAATTAGGTTTATCCACCAAGAAAGAGTCCTTTAACAGAAAAGAAAGAGTCATTTAGATTTTTTAAAAACAACCAACAAAATTAAAATGAGTGTGATGTGATGTGAGGAGACTAGCACGAGCATGAAAATTCCATTTTGCCCTTAACCAAAGAAAAATCTTGGACTTAGCTTTTAATTATAAATAAATGGAGTGTGTCATATGTTAGTAACTAACTAATAAAAAACAAAGTGTATTAAATTACATATGGCCATCAAAGATTAGAGGGGCAGATACAATGATTTGCCAGAATACGCATGAGTCAGCATAATTTGAGAGGTTGCCAAAGTCAGCCAAGACATCCTGTGTGATTTGGGGCAAACCACCAAAATAACGTGTTGCAGTTGCTGGATCGCCAAAGCAGAGGTGACAACAGCTGCCTCCTCCATCCCACAAATGGTATTAATAATAGGATCAAGTTCAATTTATGTATTTGCTTACACTGGGAATCCATCCACATTTTACAAACTCCAAGAGGTACAAAAATTCCATAGAAAGTCTCCCTTCTGGCTCGGCGCCTATAGCTCAACAGGCTAAGGCGCCAGCCACGTGCACCTAGGGTGGCGGGTTCGAATCCCCAGCCCGGACCCGCCAAACAACAATGACAGCTGCAACCAAAAAAAAGAAAAAATAGCCGGGCGTTGTGGCGGGCGCCTGTGGTCCCAGCTGCTTGGGAGGCGGAGGCAGGAGACTCGCTCGAGCCCAGGAGTTGGAGGTTGCTGTGAGCTGTAATGCCATGGCACTCTACCCAGGGGGACAGCTTGCGGCTCTGTCTCAAAAAAAAAAAAAAGAAAGTCTCCCTTCTACGTCTGACACCCAACTGCCCATTCCAGGAAATAATGAACAACTTCTTGGATATAGAAGAACCATCCAGAAAGTATCCACCATTGCACTTTCAGAAACAGTCTAGCATTTTAATGACACACAAACACAGGCTTTTGTCTGCTGCCTTCAGCATCTACAGTAGGGCCTGGCACATAATGAATAAAATAGTATACGGACTTTTTGCATCTTACTCTTTTATTCAACTACGTCTTGCAAACAGTCCGTGGCAACATATGTAGAACTGCCTTTCTTTTTCTTTCTACAACATTTATTTAATGTTCACACAGAAAGGGACACATACTATACATGTACACGTCACTAAATTTTCACAAACAGGATACACTCACCTAACCAATATCCAGGTCAAGAAATACAGTCTATGTGCCAAAAAACCAAACGGCCTTCAGTTCTCCTTTCCAGCACATCCGCCAAGCCTGCCCTGCGGACGTCAGAGGTAATCACCTCCTCACCTAAGGATTAGCTTTGCCTTCACTGGCATTTATAGAAAAAGGATAATATACTATGAACTGTTTTGTATCTGCATTTTGTCACTTAGCCTGTGTTTGTGAGATTAATCCGCATCTCTGCATGCGCCTGTAAATCTGTTCATTCTCACTGTTCTCTGGAATGGCACTGTGAGCAGACAATTTACATACCCAGTAACCTGCCAGAGGGCATGTGTGTGATTTCTGCTGTGCGACTATTTTGAGCAGGGTATTGTGAACATTCTCGCACCAGTATTTTCATTTCCCTAAGAGTAGAACTGTGGGAGAGCTGTGTGTCTAACTTCACGAGAAACTGCTGAACAGTTTTTTAAAGTGGTTGTACCAATTTACCCTCCCAATAGCACATGCCTGACATCCTCACCCTGTTGGGTTTTTTGCTGTTTTTTGTTTTGTTTTGTTTTGTTTTTTTAGTATAGCCTGTCTGGTGGAGTTCTGAGCATCTGACCTTGTTTGTATGTCCCTCATAACAGAATGGAGACCATTACCTTTCTACATGTTTACCGGACATTTGGATATCATCTTTTGTGAAATGTCTAGTCAAATCTTTGGCCCATTTTTATTTTTCTACTGAGTAATCCTTCTTTTCTTACTAATAGTTCCTTACGTATTCTCAGCATAAGGTATTGGTCCGTTGTGTACTGGGGATGTTTTCTTCCACTTTGTGACTTGCTCTTTTAATATCTTTTTTTTTTTTTTGCTTTCAATTTCAGCTGGCTTTCACTCATCTTAGTTTGAAGTTTTGTTTTGTTTTTTTAATTTTTTTTTCTTTCTTCCTTTAGCAAGTCTCTTGCCCTTTGCCTCCCAAGTAGCTGGGATTACAGGCGCCCGCCACGACGCCCGGCCTTTTTTTTTTTTTTTTGGTAGAGACAGGGTCTCACTCCAGCTCATGTTGGTCTTATGCTGGTCTCAAACCTCTAGAGCTCAGGCAATCCACCTGCCTCGGCCTCCCACAGTGCTAGGACAACAGGCGTGGACCACCACACCTGGCTGCTCTTTTAATATCTTAAGAGTATCTTTCCATGAACAGAAGTTCTTAATTTTAATATGACCCAGTGGAAAGTTTTTCTTTTAAAGTTACTACCTGTGTTCCTTTAAGAAATCACTACCTATTCTAAGGTCATGAAAATGTCTTAGGTTTTCTTCAAAGAGCTTTCATTGATTTACCTGAGATGGACTTTTTATCTGGGATCAATCTTTCATTGATTTATCTGGGGTTGATTATTATATAGTATTAAGTAGGAGTCTAGACACATTTTTTTCAATGTAGATAAGCAATTGATTCACTCATCCTTTAACCCAGGGGTCCTCAAACTTTTTAAACAGGTGGCCAGTTCACTGTCCCTCGGACTGTTGGGAGGGCCGGACTGCGGGCCCTGGGAGGAGTCAGCTGCTAAGCAGGACAGATAGTGGTGGCAAAAACACCTGGCAGGCCATATAAATGTCCTAGGTGGGCTGCATGTGGCCCGCAGGCCATAGTTTGAAGACACCTGCTTTAACCACTGCATGCTGGTGTCACCATTGTCAGACACTTTGTCTATCATCAAGCCTGATTCTTTTTATTGGCTGTATAGTATCGCATTGTATGCAAGTGATGTAAATTACTAAGTCCACCCCCCAAACGATCAATGCTTAATTTTCAGGTTTTTACTATAAATTGTGCTACAGTGAATAACCTTGTCCATATGTAATTTCCCATGTCTATAGGATAAACTCTTAGAAATAGAACAGCTAAGTCAAAAGGTATGTTCCTGTTAATTTTAATGCATTCTTGACGCAATTACTGGATTTTTCAAACCACCATGAACTCCACGGCGGTATTATAAGACGCGGCACATGGTCATTCAAAGTTCCCGACATCTTTGAAACTTAAGATGCTTTTTTTTTTATAAAGACAATAAATGTATAAGCATGCTTCTTTTTTTTTTTTAATAAGCATATTATTTATTTTTCTGAGTATCTTTTTTTGCAGTTTTTGGCCAGGGCTGGGTTTGAACCCACGACTTCCAGCCGGCGCCCCACTCCTTTGAGCCACAGGCACTGTCGAAAGCATGCTTCTCATATCCATTAATTGAGGAAATATCACATAAGGCCACAGAATCCTGCAAAATGGAAACTAGCAATTCAAACAAATCATCCTGCCACCAAGTGATATATATACACACAGGCCAGCTCTGCTTACCATGAAGAGGAGGGCAACTGGCTCTTTACTTCAGTTCTGAAGGAAGCTCAAAGATTAATTCCCTCTTGAAAATAAAAAAACATGAGGTAGAAATAATGCCCCCGCCCCCATTTCAGGAAGAGTTTGCTCCAGATGGAGACTGACAGTGGCTATCTCTGCATGAGCCGAGGATACTTCTCCTCCTTCAAATGAAAACTGTCCACCCCCAGCAAAGAAAAGAGAGCAGGATTAAGGAGATGCCTTACATTAACTTTTCCTAAATAAGCCTTCAGAACATGGCATCGTTGCTTTCTTTGAAATACCAGCCTAAAAAATACAAATGTACTTCCAAGTCACTGCTATAATCCTGTACATATTATTAATACATGCCCCTTCCTTCACCCGCTCAACACTTTGCAAAACTTAGTGGCATTCACGCCTGTGACACGGTGACAATGCCACATTACTTACTCATCTTGCAACTGATACCATGTCACTATCGCAGGCCCAGGGACTGAAACCACATGAGAAGTCAGTGGCTAAACCGTGGAACCCACAGCATGACTTACCCTGCAGTGCAAACCTCCCGAGACACACTTCCTCCCCAGAACCCTTGAAAAAAGGGAAGATGTTGTAATAGTCGGACCTTATTTATAACAAAACCTCCACCTGGGAGGAAAAGAAAAAAAAATAATAACCTACAAAAGGAAGACCCAGGCATTTTCCCTCTAGGATTGAGAGGGGAGAATTTACTCCCCAGAATCTTTCCTGGAGATCTGACAAAGAAGCCCGTAGTCTCCAGAGTTATAAAGAGAAACGGCTAGAGGAGAACAAGTTGAAACAAAAACTCACTACTAGCTGTGTGATTCTAGGTAAGTCACTTGATGCTGGTGGGGGCTTTTTTCTTCTAATAAAACAAAAGTGCAAGCCAAGAGGTGATGCTTATACACTTGAGCTGTTAATACCTTTCACAATGCAGTCTTCTGACTTAGTCTTGTAACTGATCTCAGACAGGAAAGACTGTGGCACGAGAGCCAGGTCATCCCAGGCTCAGAGGACAATGAAGTACAGCTCACCCTGGTGCAGGTGCGCAGGTGATGAACCCCACCTGGAGGACTGGAGGACGTGTGCTTACCTTCGCTGAGTCAGCAGTGTTACTTATTTTTGAGAGGAAATTAATCTTTACTGCAATTTCCTTCCCTCAAGTCATTTTAAAAGATAAAGAATCAACACCCAGGATCCTAAGAAAGGGGATGTCTGGGGTCCAAATATCATCTGATGTGCGCAACCACAGAGTTTAACTAGGTGTGAATGTGAGACTCGATGGGACAATTAAGAAAGGGTAGATAGGCCTGGCGCCTGTAGCTCAGCAGCTAGGGCGCTGGCCACATACACCAGGGCTGGTGGGTTCAAACCTGGCCCGGGCCTACCAAACAACAACTACAAGAAAAAGATAGCCAGGCATTGTGGCAGGTGCCTGTAGTCCCAGTTACTTGGGAGGCCGAGGCAAGAGAATCTTTTAAGCCCAAGAGTTTGAGGTTGCTGTGAGCTCTCTACTGAGGGGCGACATAGTAAGACTCTGTCCCAAAGAAAAAAAAAAAAAAAGAAAAGAAAAAAGAAAAGGTGTATAATGCCCATGAACCCATTTGAACAACAGCGGCTCTGCAAGGACAGAGCTTTGCAAAAAAAAAAACAAAGACCACTTTTGTCTCTTGCT
>CAUYTI010018543.1:0-11262 GCA_963575145.1 Galago senegalensis | reverse complement strand
ACTAAAATGGCTGGGGTCAAGGTTCCTCAAGTGTTCCTCCTGGCTTTGCCTCTATCGTTGGTGGGTCTATTGGGGGTTGCCAAAATGCCTTGTTTTTTTTACTATATTTTTTTTTTTTTTTTTTTTTTTTTTTTTTTTTTTTTTAGTAGAGACAGGGACTCTTGCTCAAGCAATTCACCCACTTCAGCTTCCCAGAGGGCTAGGAGTATAGCTGTGAACCACTGCCTCCTTCTATCACTTCTGTCTTACAGTCAATCCTCAAATAGAGGTACCATAACAGCTGTCCTTTAAAAATGTAATTATACCTGAGTGAAAGTGAGATTGAGACCCCGTCTCTAAATAGTCCCAGCTACTAGGAAGGCTGAGGCAGGACGATCACTTGAGCCCAAGTGAGTTATGATGTCACAGCACTCTACCCAGGCATCAAAGTGAGACTCTGTCTCAACAATAACAACAAAAAGTTAATTATTGGATCTTGTGTAGTATCAGGAGCTAGCACAACCTAAATCTCATATTATATGATAGACTGTTCTTAAAATTAATTTTTTTATTAACTCACCATACCTTCCTTAGATCATTATCTTCATTCTATAGTTGAGGAAATCAAGACTGAGGGAACCCAATTAACCTTTCAAAGACCTGGGCTGCTGAGCTGTGGGGTCAGCGGATGAGCCCTGGGACACATGACTCCACGCTCCTCCTCTTTCTCATGACCACCTTTCCTAACATCATTTCCTACGTGGCCTCTTTCCCTTGTGTTTTCTTTATTTTTCCTTATTTCCTAGAAATATTTATTTCCTTATTTCCCTTCTTTTAAAAAGATTTATAAAAGGGATCACTAATTACACTTTAGCTGTACACAACTGGGAAATACCATTCCCTTTCTGGTCACTTTTTTGTACTAGGTCTGAGAGGCTTTTGTGAGCACTAGCTATTGGGCTGGGGGACAGAAGTGAAGAAGAGAGGAAACACAGTCAATATTCAGACAGTTTAGGATATTCTGACTCCATGGGTACTAGAGAGAACCCTGTTACCTAAGGAAAACAATTCACATAAAAGGGATGTACAGCAATGCAGACTATTGATAAAATAGTGACAATAGGACAATTTGATTATGAAGGGTGATAGCATTAAAAAGTAAATTGGAAGGGCGATTCACATCAGGAACTATCCAGTATTTATTTAGCTATTAACATAGGAAGGATATGGCCGGATTTTGCACCATGACCCAGGTTGTTTTGAATATAAACATCCTAAGACAGCTTTGTATTGAATAGTTTTAAGTATCTTTCTGTGGCATAAGAATATAATTTATAGTTGGGATTTATCATTAGAATAAAGTCTTAGTGTAAAAACTTAAAACACTCACAGAAGCTGAGTTCTGCGATGACAACCCACAGGGAAATTCGTGTTCTGTCCCAGACTGTGTCAGGCTACTTACCGGGTTTAAGGGAGGCCTTGATCTGATGAAGTCGAGGATGATTTCATGAGCACTTTTTTTTAACCGAGGGGGAATATCGCCATTCACCTAAGAGGAGAAGAGAAGCAGAAGATTGATATGACTATGTGATTATTGTTCTCAGGTTTTCTAGGTACAGTGGCCACATGTCACAAAATCAGTGAAGTGTAATCTGACTCCAGCCAAGGATGTATATCAAATCAATGGCTGTGTGATTCAGAGCAAAAATAATTATACAGAATTGAAGAAAATCCAAGTTTACTGGAGTTCTACCATTTTGGGAAATTGTGTGGAACACATTCCTTCCAACAAAAATTTCTAAAACTATGAATGCAAATGGAATACTTGTGCTTATTAAGTTTGTAATGTAAAAAGCCTTACACTTTTTTTTTTTTGAGACAAGGCCTAGAGCTCAAGCTATCCCCCCGGGTAGATTGTCGTGGCATCACAGCTCACAGAAACCTCCAACTCCTAGGCTCTAGAGAGTCTCCTGCCTCAGCCTCCCAAGTAGCTGGGACCACAGGCACCCGCCACAATGCCTGGCCATTTTTTGGTTGCAGCCGTCATTGTTGTTTTGGCAGGCCTGGGCTGGATTCGAACCCACCACCCTAGGTGTATGTGGCTGGCACCTTAGCCACTTGAGCCACAGGCACCGAGC
Organism: Galago senegalensis; assembly: GCA_963575145.1. Taxonomy (NCBI): domain Eukaryota; kingdom Metazoa; phylum Chordata; class Mammalia; order Primates; family Galagidae; genus Galago; species Galago senegalensis. The sequence goes on along the minus strand of CAUYTI010018543.1, from coordinate 9,145 downwards.
CAAAAACCTTACACTCTTATTTTCATTTTTGTAAAAAACCTAGGTAACAGAAGGACTGGAGGTAAGATTCACATTCTGTAAATAAAATGGAGTGCATAGTGGACGTTAAGTGCCTATAGGTGTCACGGATGGAAAGAAAAGGCACTGCAGGGTCCTGGTCTGTTTCTCATTTGTACTCTAATGTTCTCCCTTTATAAAGCAGTGCGTTAAAACAATTTTTTTTTAGGACTATTAACAAAAACTCCAGAGAACTGCAAAGGTAACAACCTAACCTCACATTCTGACCACCCAGAAAGGCATGGTTGTGTCCACACTGTCCTATTTGTTTTCCAGTGTTGTTTGAACAAAGTGGAACCTCATCTGCCACTCCTAGGCCCTGTACCCTCCCCAGGTGTGACTCCTCTGAGTTCAGAGTGCACGGCAAACTTTCTGGGGCTCACCCAACATCCACATCCCTCTTCCTTCTAGTGCCTGCCCTCTGTACTCCCACCCCCTAGCTCTGAATGAGGGAAGGATGGCCCTGCAACAAGCTTTAGGAGCAATGGCTGCTGGAGGCAAGCCACACAGGTGGCTGTTAGTACTTGGTGTGAGATTACAGTTGACTTAGACCTGTACACACCACTCCCAACCTGTGGATTTCACGTTATATAACATCTTTTTTTTTTTTTTTTTGAGACAGTTTCACTACGTTGCTTTCTGTAGAGTGCTCACAGCAACCTCAAACTCTTGCCTCAGCCTCCCAAGTAGCTGGGACTACAGTTGTCCACCACAATGGCGTCTATTTTTATTGTTGTTGTTGTCGTTGTTTAGCAGGCCCCGGTCGGGTTCAAACCTGCCAGCCCTGCTGTATGTGGCCAGCAGCCTAACCACTGAGCTCCTGTCACCAAGCCATCATGTAAAAAGTAAAAAACCTTACTGTATAAAACAATTCAGTCAGACTTTTCCATTACCTACTATTCCATTCCTGAATAGAATAACGTGTATCTTTCTAGATAATTTTCATATACTTTTTACTTTAATGTTCTTTCCATCAATAATATCAGGATTGAGAGAAATGAATTATATTAAGCCAAGATTATAAATTCCATTTGCAAAACAAGTGCATTAACTTTAGCTTTCTCAGAAGTCAGAAGGCAAATCCTGGGTCTCAACAACAAACACTGGTCAGTGCTCACAAGAGATGCAGCAGGACAGTCTTCTGGTCAGTCAGTATAGGCCGACTGTCCCTCATCTGGAATGTTCGGGACTCGAGGTGTTCTGGATTCCAGACACTTTTGGAATTTAGAATATTTACATTATGCAGATACCAAAATCTGAAATCTAAAATTTCAGCTCCAAAGAACATTTCCTTTAAGTGTCATGTTGATGCTCAGAAACTTTTAGATTTTGGAGCATTTCTGATCTTCAGATTTGGAATGCTCAACCTGTATAAGGAAAAGTGAAAATCATTCCACTGCTGGGTCAGTGAAATTATTTTCATATAAATATAGAATACTTCCTGAAACAGCTCTCTGAAATGATTTGAGAAATGGTTCTTGGATGAATACAAACAGTAGGCCCGTAAGTCAATCAGATCAGTCATAGAAATCTGTTCTTAGCTTTGAGCCACAATAAACCAAAATCTTCTAATATACAAAAGGATCCCCTTAGAACATTTTAAAACAGCTATCTGAACTCAATCTTGTTTCTGAAGTAAACTTTTTTAGGCAGCTGAATTTGAAGTCAAATAGATAAAGTAAATCTTATTAAAATATCTGCAAACACATATTAAGATACATATTAAATAATTTGTTTCACAGTGATAAGCAGATTGCATAATTAACAAGATTTTTTTCAATATGCTTTATCTAAATTTTAAAAATTTGTAAATTATAATGAATTTAACAATTTAGGCCAGGCATGGTGGCTCATGCCTGTATTCCTAGCACTCTGGGAGGCCGAGGCAGGCAAACTATTGAGCTCAAGAGTGAGACCCTGTGTCTACCAAAGTAGAAAAACTGAGGCAAGAGGATCAGTTGAGCTCAAAAGTTGGGGGCTGCTGAGCTGTGATGATGTCATGGCACTCTACCCAGGGTGACAGAGTGAGACTCTTGTCTCAAAAAATAAAAATAAATAAAAATAAAAACCTCACATGAATGAATACATTTTCTGTGTTTACCTTCCATTCACCACTGTGTCTGTGAGATGAATTATACTGTTGGATGTATGAGTTAATTCCATGTTAATATTCCATTTATTTATTCACCATCTATTTACTTATTTCATTATTGATGGACAATTGGCTTACACCCACCTTATGGCTGTTGTGAATAATGCTAACAGGTATATCCTTATACATGTCTTTTGGGGCATGTAGGTATGCCTATCCTATTTTAAGAAATCCTTGCCTACCTCAAGTTCATTATAATATTCCATGTTACCTTTTAGAAACTCTATTGTTTTATATTCACATTTAGATCTAAATGTGCTAAAACTGACTTTGTCCTTATGTGTATGGTATGAGTCAGTATGAATTTTTCCCCATAAGGAAATACTGACCATAAGGAATAGCTGACCACTCAAGTGACTGTAACATACTGGTCAACATAAGAAATATCCACTGAGTACATGTGGTACATGTCCAGCTTATAAAAATCAGGTTAACCTAAGGAGGTGGTTAACTATGGAGGTTCTATCAAATAATAAACCATAAGCCATTTATTTAGAAGACCATCCTTTCTCCACTTCATTACAGTGTCACCTCTGCCACTAGCCGAGTGAACGTGGAAGTATTGATGGACAATTGGCTTAGACCCACCTTATGGCTATTGTGGGTCTGCTTCTGAATCCTTCATGCTGTTCTGTTGTCTATGTGACAGTCCTTGGACCAATATTTCATCAGAGTAAGTAGACTAGCTACATAGTAAGTCTGCATAAACTGATGATGAAATCTTTCAACTCTGTTTTTCTTTATATTGTCTCATCTATTTTTGCCCTCCACATGTCCGTATATATTTTAGGATCAGCCTGTCAGTTTATATACATATGTCTGAGAGGTAATTTACTTAGCTTGCATTAAATTTATCAATAGATTTGAGAATTGGCAAGTTCACAGTATTGAGTCTTTTAGTCTATGAACATAGAAGATCCCTCCATCTATTTCTTTCTTAATTTTTCTAACAATTTGTAGTTTCTAAGTAGAGGGATCCATATCTTTCACTAGGTTTATACCTAGATATCTATTATTTTGATACTAGAAGGGTACTCAACATCATCAGATATCAAGTAAATAGAAATTAAAACAATGAAAAGACAGCATTACAGATCTACCTGAATGATAAAACTGAAAGGACTACTAACACCAAAAGCTCACAGAGTCATGGAGCAACTGGAGTTCTCACACATGTTGACAGGAATGTGAACTGGGAAAAGATCTCGCAGATTCTTTATAATACCAAACATACAGCTATCCTGTTTCTCAGCAATTTGTCCTCTCTATGTATTATGCAAGAGAAATAAATTACAATACATTATTTATACTTTATATAAGAGAAAAAAAATATATAGTCACAAAAAGATTTTTGTAAGAAAGTTTGTAACAGATTTTTTTTTTTTTTTTTTTTTTTTTGAGGCAGAGTCTCACTATGTCACCTGCGGGAGAGTGCCGTAGCGTCACAGCTCACAGCAACCTCAAACTCCTGGGCTTAAGCAATTCTCTTGCCTCAGCCTCCCATGTAGCTGGGACTACAGGTGTCTGTCACAACGCCTGGCTTTTTTGTTTGTTTGTTTGTCTGGTGCAGTTGTCATTGTTGTTTAGCTGACTTGGGCCAGGTTCGAACCCACCAGCCTCAGTGTATGTGGCTGTCACTGTAACCACTGTGCTATGGGTGCCGAGCCTGTAACAGATTTTTTTAATTTAAATTGCTATGGGTACATAGTAATTAGTACACCATTATTAATTATATGTATTTATGAGGTACATGTAGTGTTTTAATAAGGCATACAATGTATAATAATCATCATTATACACAACATCTCAAGCATTATCATTTGTGTCAGGAACATTCCAATCCCATTCTTTTAAAGTACACAGTAACTTATTACTGACTATAATCATCCTGTGTGTTATCAAATACCAGATCTTGTTCACTTCATTCAACTATATTTTCACACACATTAACTACCCCCACTTTAACCCCCTCACCACTACCCTTATAACCAATTATTTTGAATTGATAACTTGACTACAAAAAAAAATCAAGTAAAGAGAAAGCCAAAATAACTATACTTTTAACTCCATGCCCTCTACTTTTTACCTTTTATTCTATTTTTACCTTTTTGTATTATCTATCTCTCAAAAAGTTGTGTTGTTATTTTTGACAGGTTTGGTTTTTATTCTTTCCACTAGAGTAATCTGTATTTTTTTCTGTATTGATTATTTTCTCTGTATTATTTATTATTGTAAGTTTTTTCCCTTTAAATGATTTCTTTTGTTTGTTGATGTTGTTTTCTTTCAGACTGAAAAACTCCCTTTTGCATTTCTTGTAGGACAGGTCTGGTGTTGATGAAATCCTTCAGCTTTTGTATGTCCAGGGAAATATTTCTCCAGCAAGTTTGAAGGATATTTTTGCAGGATTTAATATTTACAATTATAATTACATTGGTTTTTTTCTTTAGCACTTTATATATGTCTTGCCACTCTTTCCTGGCCTGTAAGGTTTCCACTAGGAAGTCGCTGCCAAATGTACAAGAGGTATTTGTTTTTTGTGTGTTTTTTTTTTTTTTTTTTTGCAGGTTTTGGCTGGGGCTGGGTTTGAACCTACCACCTCCAGCATATGGGGCCGGTGCCCTACTCCTTTGAGCCACAGGCACTGCCCTAGATAAGAGGTCTTTACATGGCATTCGTTTTCTCTTGATGCTCCAAGGATGTTCTGAGGTAGGTCTTATTTGACTTAAATCAGCTTGGTGTTTTATGACCTTTTTGTATCTGATAAATATAAGTATTGGTATGTTTATCTAGGTCTGAATAAACTTTCTACTCCAGTTTCTCTCTATACCTCCTGGAGGCAAACCTCTCCTAGACTGGCCCTTCTGAAGCAACTGTCTAGATCTTACAGGCGTGCTTCATTCTTTCTCACTCTTCCTCATTCTCTTCTGTGAATTTTCATATTGCCTGCCTTCAAGATCACGAATTCTTTCATCTCCTTCATTAGTATTTAGAGACTCTTATGCATTTTTCGGTTTATCAAATGAATTTTTCAGCGCCAGAATTTCTCCTTTTGGGGGGTTATTATTTCAATCTCTCTGTTAAAGTTCTCTGATGAAGGAAATTTGAATTCCTTCTCTGTGTTGCCTTAAAGCTCACTGAGCTTCCTCAAAATTTGAATTTGAATTCTCTGAAAGGTCACATAGCTCTGTCACTCTGGGATTACCCACTGGTTCCTTATTTCTTTTGTTTGGGGAGTCAGGTTTTCCTGATATTCATGATGCTCATGGATCTTCACCCATATCTGGGCATTTATTATAATTATAAAAAACTAGAAACAGCTCAAGTATCCATCCAACAACAGGAGAATGGATTGCTTACCAATAAAAAGCAACAAATTACTGTTACATATAAATAGATAAATGTAAAAAGCATTTATGAAATGTGAAATAAATCTTATGTAAAAGAGCACCTGCTGTATGAATACCTTTATATGAAATTTGAGAATAGAAATTTGAGACTAACCTATGATGGAAAAAAAAATAAGAACAGTGTTACCTCTAAGAGCACAAGGGCAAGAATTGAGAAAGCACACAGGAGGACTTTCTGGGGCGACAGTGATGTGCTACGTCTTAACAGAGGTTTGGATTACAAAGACATATACACATTTGTTAAAACTCAGCAAATGTTCCCTTTAGATATGTGCACTGCATTTTATCTGAGGTTTTCAACCTCTGCAATGGTTCCAATAAATGAAACCTAGCCCTCATCTGTCTACCAGATGGAACCCTCAAGTCCTTTCTTGTTAATTCTAGTGAGTTATTTATATAGTTTACATGCACTGAGGAGGCACTCAATATTTTCACCTCTTCCCCATCACTGGTTGAGCTTTCTTTACTCCCAGGTGATCTATTCATCTGTTATCTAATATTTAGCTTCTCCTTTCCATGTTTTTGTAGTTATAGTATTAAAAAGGAAACAATACTCTGAATCCATACTCTCTGCCCCTTTGGGGTCCATTTTACAACTAGGCTGCTCAGCAGTGTTTTCTTGTGCTCTGAGTTTCTTACAGACCCAAATAAAAATCCTATTTTCCCTCTATTATTTTATTTCAGAGTCCACTGATTGTCTCACTTTTTAGACTCAACATCTGTATAAATTTATACAAAATTATCCATAAATTTTTGGTTCTGCATGAGTCTTTCAAGAACTCTGCCTACCACACACCATACCTGCTGCAGGTGCCAGAGTCAGACACACATGGGGCTACTGCCTGTGAGAGAGGGAGGGAACATCCACCCAAGGTTCACTTTAAACCATGGAGCTTTATCTTCTTGATGATGGTGTCATTGGCAGAAAGCTAAATTGGTTTACAAAGTCCTTGTTACATAGCAAGATTTCATGATATTTATAGAAGGATGCTATTTTATTTATGAAAAGGGTTACTTGAAGATTCAATGCTTCTGTGCTAAATGGCAAGAATTCTTCCTTTCTATTTGAAATATATAGGAAAAAATATAAAGAAGTTTCTGTTTTTTTGGAGAGGAGGAATCAACTTTTAGGCGAGTAAAGTTGTTCACTTTAAGTGATATAAAGTGCATAATCTTCAATTATAAATGAATATACTCTACTGAACTACCTACCACCCAGATCAAGATGCTGAATATCACCAATTCCCTAGAACCACTCCCTGAAACCTTTTCCTAGTTGTTACCCAAACCTGCCTATTTTGGTACCCATGATAATAATAAAGACATGTAGTTTAAGAAATTTGTTTTTGTTGCTATTAATAGACTTGCATAAAACATGTGACCTGCCATATATTCCCGGGGCCTCTAACACACACTTAAAAAAAAAAGAAAGTAAAATAAGGCTGGGCACAGTGGCTCATGCTCTGGGAGGCCCAGATGGGTGGATTATTTGAGCTCAGGAGTTCCAGACCAGCCTGAGCAAGAGTGAGACCCTGTCTCTACTAAAAATAGGAAAATTAGTTGGGTATTGTGGCTCCCAGCTACTAGAGAGGCTAAGGCAAGAGGATAGCTTGAGGTTGCTATGTGAGCTATGACACCAAGGCACTCTACCTAGAGTGACAGAAAGACTCTGTCTCAAAAAATAAATAAATAAAATAATAAAATAAAAGTAGGGCCAGTCAAGGTGGCTCACACCTGTAATCCCAGCACTCTGGGAGGCTGAGGTGGGCAGATCACTTGAGCTCACTTGAGCTCAAGTTTGAGACCACCTGAACCAGAGCAAGACTCTATCTCTAAAAATAGCTGGGTGTTGGGGTAGGCACCTGTAATCCCAGCTACTTGGGAGGGTGAGACAAGAGAATCAACTGCTTGAGCCCAAAAGTTTGAGGTTGCTGTGAGCTATGATGCCATAGCACTCTACTGGGGGCAACAAAGTGAGACCAAAATAAATAAACAAATAAAAGTAAACTAGTCTTCTTCAGAAATATGTGAAGCTATAATTTTAGTGTTTGAACTTCCTTCAAATATTATATATCTAATTTTCAAGCCATAAGGTAGTTTGCAAGTGTTTAAGACAATTTGATAGTATTTATTGAAGGGTTGGACAGCATATTTATTCACTAATCTTGTAATTATGAGGCTAGAATTAATCGTAAGGAAATTAATACAGTTTCTATATAATACTAAAAATAGTAAATCTCAACAACAAACAAGTAAATAAATTATGATTTGTTTACCCAATAGAATGCTTTGGAGTCATTAAAATTGATCTAGAATGGAATATAATAAGCTATAAAAAGCACTGAGAAAGCCTTTTCTGTACTAGTAACATAATAACCACCAAGATATATGAAGTGACAAAGATACAGAACAGTCTACATAATATGGTCAACACTGTACACATATTTGCAGAGATAGGAAGTTATACACACAAACATATACAAACACATTTATAAAATATCCCTGGAAAGCTGTACAAAAGCTGACTTAACTTTGGCTGTCTCTAGGTAGGAAAGACTCTTGGGTGGCTGGGAGTGGGGAAACTTTTCAATGTATATGATGAATTGCTTTTGAATTTAGGACTACAAAAAAAAAATGATAGCAGGCTGGTGGAGGGTAGAATGGGAAGGATATCACTATATAGGGTTTCCTTTAGAGACAATGAGATTAGTTTGGAATCGGACAGGTGGAGGATGTACAACCTTGTGAAAATACTAAATGCCAATGAATTAACTGTACACTTTAAAATGGGTAATTTTATTCCTTTCCCTCACCCCCTCCCTCCTTCTCTGTCTGCTCTCCCCTTCCCCCATGCTCCACCGTCATTAATTGCCATTAACTGACCTCATATCAAAGTTGAATACATAGGATTCATGCTTCTCCATTCCTGTGATGCTTCACTAAGAATAATGTATGCTGAGGCAAGTGAGCAATACCTGGGATCAGGCAGAATGAGATTGATATTCAGCTTTCCCTTCTAACTAGTTGTATGAACTTGGGAAATTACTACTTAATTTAATTTAGAATTAAATTAATTCTCTAAATTTCATTTTCCTCGTTTATAAAGTAAATCATATCTACTGAAAAATAAATAAATACAATATTTAGCTGAAGTATTAGAGATTATTAAAATTAACAAGTTCAAATACTTAAATCATTTCATAAGAATCTCTTACATAAAATAACTGTGATTAATTTTTCTCAAAAATATGGATAGGATCCCAAAGCTATCTACAGATTCAATGCAATCCCCCATTAAAACACCAATGTCACACTTTCAAGATTTGGAAAAAACAATTCTTTATTTTACATGGAACCAGAAAGAACCCTGTATAGCCAAAGCAATTCTTCTTTTTTTTTTTTTTTTTTTTTTGAGACAGAGCCTCAAGCTGTCCCCCTGGGTAGAGTGCTGTGGCATTACAGCTCACAGCAACCTCCAACTCCTGGGCTCAAGCAAGTCTCTTGCCTCTGCCTCCCAAGTAGCTGGGAC
>CAUYTI010018542.1:0-23436 GCA_963575145.1 Galago senegalensis | reverse complement strand
TAACTAGAAGGCAATAATTGGAATGTTTCTAGCACAAAGAAACGATGGATATCCCAATTATATTGATTTGATCTTTACAAATTATGTGAATATATTAAATTATCATAATGTATTTGATCTTTACAAATTATATGAATGTATTAAATTAGGTGGCTCCACCTAAACACACCCAGGTGCATTCACTATGTATCAATAAAAAAAAAAAAATTAGAAGAAAGGAGTGAAGCCAGAATTTAAACCAGACCTTCTGACTCCGGAATTGGGCTGTGCACTACTAAGCTGTGCGTGCACACACACACACACAGACACACAGACGCAAACACACACAGAGGCCTTGACCTTCACTGTGCTCACAGTCACTGTCCTTGCAAATGTGTGGTGGTCAGAGCTTGGTAGCCATGTCTCAGTGTAATCACATACGGGATTATAGGAAGCCATATGGCCAGGAAAGAAGGTGATTGGATTTTTATTGGAAGAGGTGCCTCTGTTAGCTGTGTAACCTTTGCAGGAAGGCAGAGAGTAACCGGTTCGGGCAAGACTTGCCCTACTCTAAAGAGCTCTGACCCACCAGCTTCCTACCTCCACGCTCGGATGAAGACTGTGAACTCACACAGGGAAGGTTATCCATGGCTAGCTCCCAAAGGAAAGAGGAAAAGGAGATTTTTTTCAGAACTCGGTTATGGTAAACCTGGTGACAGAGGAACCAAATGTGACAGAAAGAAAAATAAAGAGACTCCTGTCCCCGGGACTAAGGATTTAGTTGCCACAGCACTGAGCAGGACTTTGCAAAAAGTATCTGCACAGCCGGAGATGCACCAGCTCGCAGAGAAAACAAATAATCCGTTGCTGTGGGGAGCAGCTCTGGAGTTGCATTCCAAGTCCTGGGCCAGGTGCAAAGACACCCCACCCACTGTGACCACTGTCTGGTTGGTGAGGGCGACGACAGTGAAGGAACTAGTAGTCATGAGGCCACAGAAGTTCAGAGCTGGCTCCACCTAAGAGACCCTGGAAGATGGTCACAGACAGAGGCTGTTTTTTCTGGGGCCCAAACTGTGAGGGGTTGCATAATACTAGACATTTGCTGTCGCTGTTTGAGCAGAACCATTGGGAATGGACGTGGAGGGAGAGGCTTGGAAACTGCTGAGGTGGAAGAAGGAGAAGATTGGAGACCAAACAGTTGTGGGAGTCATGGTCAACGGCCAAGGTGGCTCCCAGCAACTTGGAAAACAGGATACTGCTGACTGAGGTATAGAATAGGCTGGAAGGGGGGATGGCCGGGGAGGCACCAAAATGGCAAACTGACTGCAGAAAAGCCCAGCCTCTAGGGCCGGGGAGGCAGGGTTGTGTGAAGTCATTCCTCCTGAGGTTTCTGTCTTGTTATTTTTCTTTTGTGGTTTTTTTTGGTACTACTCTACTGGTACATGTTTGTGTACAGATTACATTGTGTTGGATTGAAAACAAACAGGAGCAAAATGTAACTTTCTGCAGGGGAAGTACGTGGGGATGGGACTTCGGGGTGTGTGGCTGTGAGGCTCATGGTCTGCCCGCGTGACCTCCAATGTGTTGCTAGCTGGGTACAGTGGCTCATGGCTGTAATCCCAGCACTTTGGGAGGCTGAGGTAGGAGGATCACTTAAGGGCAGGAGTTTAAGACCAGCCTGGGCAAGAGAGGGACAGTGTTCCTTAAACAAAAACAACAATAACAAAAAATGCCTGTTTATTCACTTATTTTTTGCATGAGCTGGTCGGTGTTAGTCACTCCTGTATTTTCCTCAGCACTGCAGCAATGCCGGGGAGACCCAAGGTATCTCTAGTACGTTCTCAGAACCACTTGTTTCTCATTCCCTCATCACAATGAGAAGCAGATGGGTCTCTCAACCACTTACACTTCACCCCTGCAGTTGAACTTGGAAGGCCCTTGGCGTTTTCCCTGCAAGCAGGTAGCAACAGGAGCATGGCTGCAGCTGCTCCACTGCCAACTTGCCAGTGATTAAAAATTATAATCTGGGTGGTTGGATTTCCTAGTTAAATTTTAGGACCAGATAAGACTCCCTGAAAATTAATACTATCCTTTCTTGTTATAGAAAATTGTACTCTAACATAGGAATTTTCTAAAATGTATGATAAATTGGGTTAAGCTATTTAATCAGATCCTACATGTTTTATTTATTCTATTATGGCATTGCTACAAGCATGAACTTGATGGATAAAGAGAGTTTGAGGAAAGAGGAGGGACAGAAAGCTGCTCTCTGCTCTGAGCATCTGTGTAGTCCAGGGTTCCTCAAACTTTTTAAACAGGGGGCCACTTCACTGTCCCTCAGACTGTTGGAGGGCCAGACTGCGGGCCCTGGGACGAGTCAGCTGCTAAGCAGGACAGGCAGTGGTGGCAAAAACACCCAGTGGGCTGGATAAATGTCCTAGGCGGGCTGCATGTGGCCCATGGGCCATAGTTTGAGGACACCTGGTTTAGTCTCTTGTTCTCAGGCCTGCTTGTTTAAAACAGGTTGTCTGTTTTTGTTAGGGAATTCCACAAGGGAAAGTGTTTGCTGAGACTCTCATCCTAAAATGACAGGGAAACCTTAACAGATGTGAAAACAATGGAAAACCCCTGCCAGGGTGAATGGTAATTTTATAATAATCTATAAGAGCAAATTATAATATCAAAATGATTTTTAATTATTTTTATGGAAAACTATCATGATTAAAAACATCATGATTAAAATCTAACTGTTCAGTCCATCTTATAAAGCTCTACATCTAATTTAAGAGCCTGAATTTGGGTTTTACAACTTGTGACTTGGCATGGTGGCTTACGCCCGTAATCCTACCACTCTTGGAGGCCAACCTGGTAGAATTCCCTTGAGCTCGGGAGTTCAAGACCAGCCTGAGCAAGAACAAGATCCCATCTCTACTAAAATAAAAAAATTAGCTAGGTGTTGTGGCGGGCATCTGTTGTCCCAGCTACTCAGGAGGCTGAGGCAGGGAGATCACTTGAGCTCAGGAGTTTGAGGTTGCTGTGAGCTAGGCTAGAGGTTGCTGTGAGCACTGCACTCTAGCCTGGGCAATAGAGGAAAACTCTATCTAAAAAAACTCCAGCCAACCAATCAACCAAACAACCACCGAAACTATGACTTCTTTAAAGCTTATAACTAGAAAATTTGGGGTAAAAAGCAAACAACAGCCACCAGCTGAAGGTATTTGTTACTCAAAATGAAGATGCAGAGATTCTTCAATTCATGTGTCCCGTTAATTGTCAGTATAATATATGATGACATGAAACTTAAAAACAGATTTTTTGTTCTGCATGTTATTACTTCTCCATTCTATCACTAAAGTTTGTGAACTTTAAGAAAAAGAGCAGCGGCTCGGCACCCGTATCTCACTGGTTTGGTTGCTGGCCACATGCAACGGGGCTGGTGGGTTTGAACCCAGCCAGGGCCTGCTAAAAACAACGATGACAACAATAACAATAACAAAAAAAAAATAGCTGGGCGTTGTGGCGGGCGCCTGTAGTCCCAGCTACTGAGGCTAAAGCAAGAGAGTTGCCTAAGCCCGAGAGTTTGAGGTTGCTGTGAGCTGTGACACCACCGCACTCTACTGAGGGTGACATAGTGAGACTCTGGTCTCAAAAAAAAAAGAAAAAGAAAGCAGTATTATAAAGCTGCTAAAAATTGGGTAAGTCTATGTGTACTGACATGCAAATATATTGATTTCACCCAATATGTCTATATGACACATTGGACGAATATTTACTATAATTGTTATGTAGTACCCTGAGAATTTATTTTCTTCTTTCAAGATGCATTAAACCAAGGAGAAATTGGCAGTTGTATAAATAAGAGCTCAAGTTCAGGTTTTAGCTCCTTTAACACACCAGCTTTGAAATTAGAACCTCCAAATTATATATCATCACCAAATTATGATACTTTCTGAGGAAGAACATAATGGCTAGTGTGTCTCCATTCAGCCACACACCCGCACACCTAAACAGATTTCATAGCTTTTTTACACAGGTTAAAGCTGGCTGAAGTCCATTCTCTAGGTAGTTTAATTGCAAAAATTACTTCCCTTCTAAAGATCCTGTCTGTATTCCAGATGGCCCCATGCCAACAACCCTCAACTTCAAATGCGGCTTAAGTTATCTTTGTCAGCAAGCAGAGGCATTCATTGTCTGTTTTTCCTCCCTTTGGACACAGTCAGAAATGTGACATCCAAACCTCACACCTACTACTTTCAATAATAACAAGCAGCAGCATTTATGCAACAGAAGGTTAGGGCAACTCTGCTGTCGAGGACAGAGTGGAAATGACTGAATATAAGTGGAGAGAGGCTTGGGAGGAAGTAAAAGGAACTCAGGAAGAGTCCAAACAGAGGAGACTCCCATGAAATTCAAGAGCAAATGTAATGGGAAAAGTGGAGTGTAGCATCATAAAGGGAAATTTTAGAGAAAAGGCGTGCTCTCATGTTGTAAGTTTTACCCTTCACAGTAAGTTTGTGGGTTTAGCAAACACCTTTCCTATACTGAGGGTTCTGGTGAAGGTAAATGCTGACTGTATGATGTGCTGGTGAGGAAGAACTACTTAAGTATAAGGTTGGGTGTGGTGGCTCACACCTGTAATCCTAGCACTCTGGGAGGCTGAGATGGGTGGATCACTTGCGTTTACAAATTTGAGACCAACCTGAGCAAGAGTGAGACCCCTATCTCTAAAAAACAAAACAAAACAAAACTAGCTGGGCATTGTGGTAGGTGCCTGGAGTGCCAGCTACTTGGGAGGCTGAAGCAGGAAGATCATTTGAGCTCAAGAGTATGAGGTTGCTGTGAGCTGTGACACTACAGCACTCTACTGAGGCTCAAAGTGAGACTCTGTCTCAAAAAAAAAAAAACTGCTTGACCATCTTTAAGGTAGTCACATTTTAAAAGGTACTTTATTTGGATTCAAATAGCATCCACTTTTATATGTTCAGGTGTGTTTATCAGGCTAACTTTATAAATTATGAAAAGCAAAACAAACTTAAAATAACATCAGTTTTATCAACTTAAAACAATCAGTGTCACAGGTTGTTTTTTATTTATTTTTACTTATTTACTTATTTTTTGAGATAGAGTTTCACTTTGTGGCCCTGGATAGAGTGCTGTGTCATCACAGCTCACAGCAACCTCAAACTCTTGGGCTTAAGTGATTCTCTTGCCTCAGTCTCCCAAGTAGCTAGGACTACAGCCATTTGCCACAATGCCCCACTATTTTTTGGTTGTAGTTGTTGTTTGGTGGGCCTGGGCTGGATTTGAACCCGCCAGCTCTGGTGTATGTGGCTGGTGCCCTAGAGGCTGAGCTACAGGTGCTGAGCCACAGGTTGTTTTTAAAAAGGATTTATTGGTGAAGTCCAAAGTGAAAAGTCTTTTGCTCTGTGTTGTAGGTGTCTGCATATGGGTTTCATAGGGAGCCAGACTAGTGCAACTTGGGGTGCTCCACTCAAAACTCACTTACAAATGTAAGAATGGCACTGAGGACTATGGTCTCCTCTTTGCAGATGCCTGGAGATGTGTTCTGGCTCAGGCATGGGACAATGACAGTCCTGGCCTTGTCCAGGAAAGAGTCTCTGTAACACTAAACAAGGTTTTTATAATAGATCTGGAGCCTTGAGCAACTGTCTAAACAAAACATAGACCTTTCATCATACTGTAGTAATCCTACCAAGTAGCCTTTTGTTTTTCAGTATGCCTTTCAATGATGCAGAAATTCGGCTCTAGTCACTTATCACTGGGAAGGAAAATTGGTGAAATAAATCCAAGAGAAAAAAAGGAACCCCTGCCATGGGTGCATTCATGTGCACAGGTGTGGGCACACATACAGCTGTATTCCTCAACTGCACACCATACACACACACAAGTGGTGTGAAGGCGATGGAGGCTGGATCAAACTGTGGGCTAAAAGCAGCTTTTTTGAATTCTAATCAAGACTACATCCTTGTTTCTTTCAGGGATTGGAGCAAAGCAGCAGCGAAGTGAACCATGCAGGTTCCTGAGCCCCAGCTGCAAGGCACATCTGTGCCTGGCCAGGTGATCTTCAGAAAGGAGGAAGGCTCTCCTCTAGACAGCTCAAGTTCTCCAAAATTAGCCCGGCCCATGGGCGGGGTTGTCTGCCTCTGTGGGAGAGATGGCTGGGCTCCAGTCTGCACTGTCTTTGGGTGGTGACTACCAGATCCTGGTGCACCAGGGAGGAGATGGGCATTAGCCTGACATTACCCTTGTGGGGCACTGAGCAATGGAAATGCACTTAAGAGAAGTGACCATTGCTGCAATCCTAGTTGTCTTCTACAAACGGGCTAAAACTGCATCTGAGCTCTTGGAGATTGGTGTTAAATGCAGTAACTTTTACTGGTCCTGCCAATGTGTGGATGTGTGTGTCTAGTGTCTTTTCTGTGGCCAGTGGTGCCCAAGTGAGGCAGAGAGTTTACATGGAAGTTTCTCTTCCTTCAGGTGCTGTGAAAGAAAGAAAGGAGAGTAAAAAGTCATCACTTCAAAGACTATTCCAACAGCGAGAAAGGTGTGTTAAGGAGATTCTTTTTAGAATTCGGGGGTAGGATGGCTTGTTTATTGAAGGAAAGGTTTTGGAAACAGAATTTAATTCTGGGAGTCTTATTAGGTACCTTATATGTGTCAGAAAATGTACTAAGTGATGGGATGGAAAGATAAATTGGGCATGATCCCAATTCCTTGATTCTCTCAAGGAATTTAGATCTGGATAATCTATGAAGATTCAGCAAGAGAATATGACAAAATGGTTATTTCTGTTTTGGTGTTTTTCCAAGTTTGTACAACAAACATGTTACTTTTATGATATGAAAAAATATTGTAAATAGTGTGAAAAGTGCAATAAAAGCAAAAAAAAAAAAAAAGCAACCCAGAAAAACAAAAAAACAAAGAAAACCAAACAACACATAGTTAAAAACTCTCCAAAAACCAAAAGAGAAAAGCTCCATAAGAGGTGGTGATGCTTGAATTTTTTTTTTTTTTTGAGACAGATGCTCACTCTGTCACCCTGGGTAGAGTGCGGTGGCATCATAGCTCACAGCAACCTCAAACTCCTGGGCTCAAGTGATCCTCTTGCCTCAGTCTCCCAAAGTAGCTGGGGCTACAGGCACCCACTACAATGACCAGCTAGATTTTCTATTTTTGGTGGAAACTGGGTCTCGCTCAGGCTGGTCTTGAACTCCTGAGCGCAAGGGAATTCTACCAGGTTGGCCTTCTAGAGTGGTAGGATTACAGGCGTGAGCCCTGGGCCCAGCGGTGTGATGCTTGAATTGAGTATGGAAGGCTGAGTGGAGTGGGAGGTGTTTCCCGCACAGCCCATGTATAAAGGGCGCAGAGGTGAGACCCTGGGGCCTACTGGATGGGAGGGCCATTCGCTGCTGGTTAAGTGAGCGCAGAGCCTGTGGTGGTTAAGGGTGCGGAGCAGTTGTGACCCCAGCAAAGCTGAGGGGCTTCATTTTAAAACTCTGGGTGTGTCGTGGGAAAGTCGATTTGTCTTTTTGACTATTGGCAGCTGTGAGATGGTGAGACTGCTCTGTGCCGTTCTCCACCCATCTCCAGCTATCTTGGCCTTTAACTGACCAAGGGCCCTCGCCATTGTGCTCAGAAACCCAGCCTCTGGGTTGTGTCCAAGGCCACATGACCACTGGGTTGTTCCCAGTCAATGACTGGTGGAGACAGGGACATTAAGGCAGGTGGGTTCCTGCCCCCTATGTTGTACCTTTGGTGGTAGGACGTAGGGATGGTGTTGCCGAACTTCCCTGAGACAGCAGGGAGGTTAGGATGCCTGCTTCCCTCTCTCCCTCCCTTGGAGTCAGATTCCGGCAATGGAGAGCTCGCTCCCATCACATTTAGTTACGCAGCTATCTCCCCTAAGAAAATCCAACACATCTAGTCCTGTCTCGGAGCTTGCTTCTAGGAGGCCTGACAGTAACAGGTCTACCCTCCTTTCCCTGCCTCTCCAGGGCGGAGCTCTAACAAATGTGAGGAGATTGCTTCTGGGAGCGCAGCGCCCAGGCAGCCTTGCTTTCTGCTTCTGCCCAGCTCTCGTCCTTCCCATCACCCAGGCCCACCGGATCACGCAGATTTCTTCAGCCCGCAGCGTTTCCATCTGGAAACTACAAATTTCTACTGAGTGTCAGGTCCCAACTCAGCTGCCACCTCTTCCTGTAAGTCATGACGCCCCTCCTCTCAGCCGGGCGAAGAGCGTTAAGAGTAGCCGCCGAGACGGCAGCTTCTGTCTGCTCGCGTCCTCGGTGGACCCCGGGAAACTTTAGTACCGTCAACTCTTTGGGGAAGGGACTGGGTCGAATTCGCGCATCGCACCCGCGGCCGCAGGTCCGGCAGGCGCCTCGCGCATAGTATGCGCTTCGTCTGTTCCTCGAGTTGTTTTCGTTAGGTGGGATGTCCAAAGAAATCGCCAAGGCCACGGTCAAGGCCGCGCGGGCCGGGAGACAGGGGCTGGGTCTAGCGCCCAGTCCGCCGGCAACGGCGCGGGGCGGGGCGGGCGATGGACGCGGGGCGGGCCGGGGCGGGGCCAGCGGCGGGGAGGAAGGTGCGGCGGTTGCTGCAGCCTCACAGGCGCTGCGCGCTGGGCGGGGGGCGGTCGTTGAGCTCTGGTCCAAGTGGAGAACAAAGTGACCCCAGAAACTTCTTCAACTCCATCCGGCGTCCCGCGGAGGTCTCGGTGGGGCGCGCTGGACCTGAGGTAAGGGGCGCGGTGGGGCAAGGACGGCGCAGTCCACGGCGGCTGCTCCGGTGGCCCCTGCGGGCGGGTAGCCGGCGGTGCCCCCTGCGTTTCCCCTTTGTGGACCGCCCCGAGTGCTCCCCGTTTTCCTTGGGGGCTGTGCGGAGGGGTGCGGCCGCGAGGCGCGGTCCGGGGCACAGTCTCCCGGAGGGTGGCGGCGTCCGGGCGCTTTCTTTTCCTCCCTCGCGCAGTCTGGCCCTGGGGACGACACACTTTCCAAAGGGCTCTGAAACGAGATCCCGGCGCTGCGCGGACGCTCCAGGGCCCACCCATCCCCTGCCCCATCCCCTGCCCCATCCCAGGCAGGAGGAGGCGGCGGGCCCCGACTCCAGATGCGGAGGCTGCCGCCCAAAGCCGAGCTGTCCCGGGTGCCCGGCGCGGAGCGCGCCCCGTCCCCGCCCGCCCGTCCGCCCGGCGGTCTCGGCGCCCGAGCGAGGCGCTGCGCGGCGGGCGGAGACCGGTGTGGTCCCTGCTGAGCCCCTGCGGTCCCTCGGAGCCCCCGGCCGACTGTCCCGGATCGGCGCCGCCCCTCGGGGCCTGAGGAGCCGAGTCTCTGTGAAAGCCGGTGCCTAGTGTCCCTAATGGATCATGTTTACCCCAAACCGTTTAGAAAGAAAAGAATCTACTCTTCTAACCATTGATTGCTGACGGTCGCCGTAAAGGTACTCGAGTCAGATTGCATGAGGTATCTTTATCTTTAAGGAAAGGCGAAATTTAATATTGAATGAGCTTCCATGCCTCTTCTTAAACAGAAAAATAGAGTAACTTTAAGGTGGGAAGGCTGCTTGATCCTGGAGATGATTTCGTTCAGGGGGAGGTTTTCCTGCTCTTTTCAGCGGTGTCCGGACAAGCGTCCCCCTGGCCTCCCAGCCATCCCTAGGGTAGTGATAAGACCTTTATTTCCTGTATGGTGAAGGCCCTGGGGCGCTCTTCTCGTGGTTATCACCCTTCTAACTTCTGTTCCCCAAATGGTGCTGATTAACTTATTTTATCAGGTAACACCTGTCTGTCTCCAGTTCCGCAGTAGATTTAAGCCAGACCGTAAGACAGTACCAGGTTTCTTACAGGTGTAGATCATACGCTATAAATATATCTGTCCTAGGATGTTTAAAAGTCAGTTGTCGGTCTTATAATTTGGGCATAACCAACAGAACTTTTAAGTATATACATTTAGAAATATTTCCTGATATTCTTTAAGATTTTTATATTGTAAAAATGTAGGATCACGATGGTGCAGTTCTTAAAGCAAATTTCTGTTCCATTGGATTTAACCTGCTGGGCTTACAGGAAAATCTTTAGCATGCTACTGAAGATGCTCATAATGTGGCAGCCCCTGCCTTTCCCCAGGTCTCCCGACCCTGTCCCCCTTAGACCTGCGATACATCGGATAATGGTAGAACCTCTCTCTATAAGTTGACCACCCAAGGGACCATACCAAACTGGTCAACATAGGGAACGTCCACTGAGTACATGTGGTGTATGTCTGGTCTATGAAAATTAGGTCAATGCAGGGAGGTGGTCAGTGTAGGGAGGTGGACGATGCAGGGAGGTGGTCAATGCAGGGAGGTGGTCAACCATGGAGGTTCTTCTGTCCTTGCATTTCCAGACAATTATCTGGAATGAATGGACATTCTGCCTACACTGTTCTTACTTATCTTGTCCATCTGTTGATGACTCACACACCCTTCGTGTGTCAGTCAGGTACTTTCTTTAGGAAGCTTTTCTTCTCCCTTATCTCTAGGCAGAGTTAAGCACTTTCTCCTCTCGTAGTCAGCACCTCTGCTGGAAACACACTGTTATTTACATTAGGCCATGCCGCCTCGCACGGTTGTGCACATTGCTCACTGCACAAGGTCATTCTGTCCAACAGGCGGTGGAGGCTGAAATCCAATTCACACTCAACTTGCTAAGCCTCTGCACTCCTCTCCACTGGAAGAAGATACATTTTACATATAATTCACCCCAAAGTACAGTGCAGGCTGGTCGTGACCCTGCCTAAGCCTATTCCCGTTACTGTAGTCAGCATCCATCACTGTGCCTGATGGAGTCGCCGCTCAGCTAAGGTTCCTCAGTGAGTGAGACAGGAAAGTATTATTTCCAGTGAGCTGCAGAAAGAAGCAAGTGTTTACAGGCAGATTTTTTTTTGTGTAAGTCACTATATAGAACTATGCTTCAGTTTTTTCTGTCTTATGTCTGGCTGTTCAAGTGATGCTTCAATATTTTTTCCTCAATTACAGGGAAGAATCTGAGAGTGTGATTTCACAGGTGGGATCAGGGATTTGTGTCCACATGCTGTGGGCCACTAGCTGCTGACCTTTCAAAGCACTAAGGTTTACATGTGTAGTCATGATTTGCTGAGAGAGAGGATGCAGGACTGTGCAAGTAAGGCTGGTAAGAGCTTTATTCAATAAGCACGTGCTCATACATTGTCTTGAAGTACCATTTTCAATACAAGAAAGTAAGTCATCCTGAAGTGACACATCGCAGAATTTAACTAAGCGAGTGAGAGAAGGTTTGGAGTCTTATTTCTTTAAGTTCTCCAGTGAAATCAGCGTTTAATCTCATTGGAGATTCAGCCAGTCTGTTCACTCATATCAACAATTTGCCCATGAAAAATGCAATTTTCATAAAGGGGCAATTTGCAAACTAAATTGGCATCAGGAGTCTTAAAATGCTCCAGATTTGTATGTAATTAAGAACTTCTAACAATTTGTGGTACAGTCTGGGGTATTTCTTAACCTACAGTAAATACAGGGTGTCCACAAAGTTCGTGTATAGTTTTAAATTGCACGTGAACTTTGTGGTCACCCTGTAAATGGATCATCTCCCCCAAATTTATATCATTCTGCTATAAAATTATATACTTAATGATGTCAAGAGGGCCTTCCAGTTAAATAGAATCTTGTCATCTCTAGAATTCATAACACTGGATATAACTTTAAAGATAATATGGGCTGGGTGTAGTGGCTCATGCCTATAATCCCAGCACTTTGGGAGGTAGGGGGATTGCTTGAAGAGGTCAAGACCAGCCCGGGGGAAATAGTAAGACCTTGTCTCCTAGAAAAAAATAAAAATAAAATAAAAAGACAATGTGGACCAGTAATCCTATTTTATGGGTAAGGGAAACTGAATACCTGGAACTTGTCCAGGGTCACTGAGCTCAGGTAGGGAAATAGCCAGGATGACTCTGAGATTGCTTGCTTTCTGGTTCGTGCTATTTGTTCAAGTTCTTGTAAGAACAGCCTTCAGGGTCTTCCACCATTGGCTTCAGTGGGGAAATCTTGAAGGTAGGCTAAATCTTAAGATTTCAGAAAAATGGGAGATTTCTAGCTCCAAATGCAGTGCACTGTGTGACTAGGCACTTGATAGATATTTGCTGAATGGAGGAATGGCTTAGTAGCTTCCATATGTAAAATAATTACTTGATATGAAACAAAGTCCTTTATAGTAGAATTTGGCTTATATACTTTTCTTAAATGCCATAGGAAGTATGATCGGATAAACTTTGTGGACAGTGATGACTATCCATATTCTATGTTCAAACACATTTAGTAGCATATGGGAAAAGCAATTCTTACTCCTTTTATATTTTTTTCTGACAGAAAGGCATAATGAGAAAATTCACAATTTAGATATAGTGGGTCTGTTTGAAAATAAACCTTGATCCCACAGGCCTTCACCACCACCTGTCTCAGTTTCTTGTTGTGACCTCGTAAGTTTCAGAGTTGATTGAAGGCTGGAATGAGCACAGGTGCATGAAGGCACTTGGGCACACTCTGGAACCATGTGCAGTAACAGGATAAGGGTGGGAAGCTGGGACAGCAGCTACCAGGCACTGTACGAGGCTCTCTGTGTACATCATCTCATTTATTCCTCTGAATATAAGTAAGTCCGGCTTTGTGGAATTGGGAAGAACGTCAGGCTTAAAGCATTCTCTCTCCACGTCCAACTAGTATTGAGTGAGCCCCTAGGGTGTATTAAGATTAGTAAGCTCTGAGCGGGCGGGGCAGTAAGAACTTTAAGTGGAGAGTAGCCCATGTGGGGAAAGCAAATTACTTAAGTTTTAGCTAGAGGAGTGATTCAGATTTGCATTTGCGACCAGTTTCTTTTTAGATTGTTTTAATTTTTTTATTTTTATTTATTTATTTTTGAGACAGAGTCTCACTCTATTGCCCTGGGCAGAGTGCCATGGTGCCATAACTCATAGCAATCTCAAACTTATGTGCTTGTTGATCCTCTTGAGCGATCCTCTTGCCTCAGCCTCCCAAGTAGCTGGGATTACAGGCTCCTGGCACTACGCCTGGCTACTTTTTCTTATTTTTAGTACAAACTAAAGGTCTTGCTCAGGCTGGTCTCAAACTTCTGGGCTCAAGCAGTCCACCTGCCTCAGTCTCCTAGAATGTTAGGATTACAGGTGTGATCCACCATGACTGGCCTTCTTTTAGATTGCTGGGAGTGGATTTAGGGATGACTGGCAGAAGGAAAGTCAATTGTAACCATGGAGATGGTCAAGGGCAGTGGCTGTAGAATAGATGGGACAGACAAGGGGGAAGATTCCAGAACTATAGAGGTACAGTGGATTAAGAGAATGTGGAGGGCAGGGAACTCATAGCCAGTGAATGGTCACATCCAGGCTATTTATCCATGTCAGCAACAGACAAGGAGAAAGTTGGGGACCTGTGGGACCCCTCACCTACGTTCATATCATTTGCAATTGCACAGCCGAGATTTGAATTCAGGTCTGTCTGACCATGTAGTCCTAGCCTCCATCCTGACCCAACTATTAGCTTGCCCATAATTGTAAACAAATAAGGGATGTTAATAAAAACCATTTGGGATACAAAGGCTTTTATTTTTATGAACTATTTGTTTGTAACTTTAACAAAATACAAGAAGTTCCCCATCCAAAGCCCTCCCACAGTGGGATAAGGCCAGCAGACAGAGGCTGGTGCCGGGGAGGGTTCCCTGCCAGAGTGTAAGATATGTTTCCTCTCCTGGATCCTGTAGGGCTTGGGCTCCAGCTTGTTCCCCTCCAGGCATTCCGTCCAGCTGGAAATTGGTCTGCTTTGTTTTCCTTTATGAGGTTTGTAGACTGAGTAACAGAATCTGGACTGCAGCTTTCATTATGTTTTCCTGGTATTGGGTTACAAGATCTCTTTTAAATTCATGGTTAGGTTTCTGAATGTGTCTTTTTGACATGTTTCTGCATGACTTCCCATTACTTGGTGATTTCTCTGCATTGGGAACAATATGTACAACTGGAATTTTGAAGGTTCTTTTGTCAGTAGTTTGGGAAATGGCATAACAAACGAGCTTGCCAATCTTTCCTTATGTGGCGAAAGTTAAGGATTCTCATCGTCTTCATAATACAGTGATTACTTTTAGTGCAATATTGTATATTGTTTTAAAATTCAAAAATGTTTTTGTTGTTGTCTAGTAAAGAGCATTCTGTGCCTTGGGATTTTCATCTCTAACAGGAGGATGACAGCAGTACCTTCCTTGGAGAGTGTATTGAAAATTGGTATATTAGTGAATAATAATATACCAGTATTATTATTATAAGCACAGTAATAACATAATGTGCTTAGAACCTGGCCTGGTGCAGTGAGGCGGTTCAGTAAGTTTTGCCTTTCCAGTTCTTCCCTGTTTGGCAAACTCCGAGGCAGCCCCTGGGAGTCCGCAAGGCCCTCCTCTGGGGTGTGAAGCACTCTCGTGATGCTTAGACACTTTATCCTTGCTCCGTCTGTATCAGTTGTCACATCATCATGTAATATTTCATTGCTGGTGAGTTTTCCTTCACACGCGTGCGTGTAGGGATGACTGGCAGAATGAAAGTCAGTTGTAACCATGTACCCACAGGGGATGGAGTGCTTTGCTTATTTTATTTTTGCACCCCTTCTAGGTCCAGCATGGTGGACACTATTTTTTTTTTTTAAATGTAGAGACAGGGTCTCACTTTGTTGCCCAGGATGGTCTCAAGTGATCCTCCTGCCTCAGCCTCCTAAAGTGCTGGGATTATAGATGTGAGCCACTATACCTGGCCTGCAGGCTCTTATATAATAGTGGTGGGTAGAATGTGTGACATGTTCACTGAAATTTTTTTTAAAGGTGTAAATATGATTGTGAGGTTGAAAGGCCATTTGCCAAATAAATATTAACTCGATAAATGGGCTTTATTAGTAAGGTGCTAAAAATAAAAATGTTGGTCCATTTTTCTTAAGTTGGAGAGGTAGGAATGTCATTATACTGGATATTACTAGATGTAGCCTCGGGTTTGGAGTACACCTTTGACTCATTTGACAAGTCAGCTAAACATTTGAGGGCCTTAGTTTCCTCGGGAAAAGAGTAAAATTGTTCTCTACTGATTTCCTGTATCTCCTGGCAACTGAGGCACTAAATCCTCTCATTTACCTTCCTGTTGAGGCCTTGGGCTGCAGAGGTGATTGGCAGAATAATATTCATACTTACCCCCACCGCTCTGTGTAACCATGAGGTTTAACACGAGGGCTTTCCAAAGCGGGCATTTGTGCCCTATGTGCAGAAACTAAGGAAGGACACATCTGGAAGGCATTATAGTGAATTAAGTTATCATCTGTGTTGGTGGCATTGGAAACTTCTGGGATTGTACCTACTGTACGAATACAGGAAGGCTTGAGGAACATTTGCCGCGTCAGAAACCAAAATATTTTCCCGTTTAACTTGTCCAATTCGAACTTCCCCTCTGGAAAATCTTAACCACTCTGTGAAATGGTAGTTACCCATAGTAACAGCCTTGACAACTCTGTTCACGTCTGCTTGGCAAGTGTGTTGCGTGGCATGTGGGCAGATAACTTCATTTTACACAAGATTTCAAAGAAAATCACGAATCTCACTGATTGGGTCCATTTATTATGTACCCACAGAACCCCGGCCAGCAGGTCCCACTTATTTTCATCTAATTCCGGGTGGCAGTTTTGTTAGAAGCTGAGAGCATTGGTTTCCTTAGCCCTCCTGGCTCATCTCAAAGGAAAGCTTTCCCTGATCAGGTTCTGACTCCTCATTTTCTCTTGAAAAAGTAACCACTGTCCTCCCCTCTCTTAGGGTCCACCCTCTACATGGCCACCTTCCTTGTACATTGGTTGTGTCTGCGTCCTCCTTTCTCTTCCAGGTGGATTCCTTATTAACAGTGTAAAGGTGGCCATCCACAAAGTCTCTTTTATGTTTTGGGACACATGTGACTTTTATCAATGCCCTCACTATTGTCCATTCTGTTGGATGACAAAGGTTGAACTGTTTGAAAATCTTTATGTGTTTGATTGGCATCATCCTGGCTCACAGCAACATCAAACTCCTGGGTTTAAGCAATCCTCCAGCCTCAGCCTCCCAAGTAGCTGGGACGATAGGCTCCTGCCACAATGCCTCACTAATTTTCCTGTTTTTAGTAGAGACAGGATCTTATTCTTGCTCAGGCTGGTCTGGAGCTCCTGAGATCAAGGGATCCTCCTGCCTCAGCCTCCAGAGTGTTAGGATTACAGGGCGAGCCGCTGCGCCCAGTCTGAATTGTGTCTAGTCAGAGGTAAT
This sequence comes from Galago senegalensis, assembly GCA_963575145.1. NCBI lineage: Eukaryota > Metazoa > Chordata > Mammalia > Primates > Galagidae > Galago > Galago senegalensis. Next base: position 7,100 of record CAUYTI010018542.1, on the reverse strand, counting down.
AATCCAGGTAGTCTACACACTATGCTGAAAAGATGTCTAGATCCTTGTGTTTTGGGTAGTGTTGCCAAAAATGATGGTGTGATCTTGAATAAAACATTACATTCCCTCTGGGTTACCATCTCTTAATTTGTAGTGGGTGGGCAGGGACTTGCATGGCACTAAATGGTTTTTAGGGTTCCTTTAAACCAGGGGTCCTCAAACTTTTTCAACAGGGGCCAGTTCACTGTCCCTCAGACTGTTGGGAGGGCTGGACTGAGGGCCCTAGGACGAGTCGGCTACTAGGCAGGATAGGCAGTGGTGGCAAAAACACCTGGCGGGCCAGATAAATGTCCTAGGCGGGCTGCTTGTGGCCCATGGGCTGTAGTTTGAGGATGCCTGCTTTAAACTATAGAACTCAAGTTTTTTTCTGCGCAGATATAGAGTATAAGAAAGGAAAACAAAACATTGTGTGAAAATATAAATTTAGTGTATTTGTAATGTGCTGCTGTGCTCACTGGCATTTGAACATGGCTGGATGACAGGTAACCATCATCCATCGCTAGCCGGGAAGGCAGTTGCATCCAGACGGATGAATCAGACAGTGTTAGCAGTTTATTATCTGTGACTTTGGGGGCTGTGCCGATGATATGAATTTCAAGGCCTTAGAAGCTAGAGTGGGTAGGGGATTCCAGTGCTGAACTGGAAGAATTGATGAGGAAGAAACTGAAATACGATCAGTGCCTTAATGAGGGGATAAATGTGGGGATGTGAGGAGCAGGACAGGGTTAGAGTAAGTGCACACAACGAGGTAGCTACAAAGGACTGAGGTCCCCAGACCCCAAGCTGCGGACCAGTAATGGTGTGTGGCCTATTAGGATCTGGCCCAAGCAGTAGGAGGAAGCTTCATCTGTGTCGACAGCTGCTCCTGTCACTTGCATCACTGTCTGAGCTCCACCTCCTGTCACATCAGTGGTGCCATTAGATTTTCATAGGAGCTCAGACCCCACTCTAAACTCTGTGTGTGTGCGTGTGAGGGATCTGTGTTGTGGGCTCCTTATGAGGATCTAATCCCCCCACCCAACCCTGCATCTGTAGCAAAAGTTGTTGTCCATGAAACTGGTGCCCAGTGTTGCGCCTGGTGATGCAGGATATGGGTAGAGGAAGGCAGCCATTCATGATAGACTCTGCAGAGGCCACACAGCCACATTGGGTGGAAGTGAAGCAGGCTGCAAGTGTGGGTTACATGATGGCTCCGAGGAGTCTTAATAAGGCGGGTCGTCAAGTTAAGCAAGAGAAAAAATTAGATATATTGACCAAGTCTTCTTTGTAAATCTTCTCTTACATATGGAGAAACTGAAGTCAGTGATGGGGTTCTTCAACCTGAGATTGTATAACTATCCCTTTGGAAGCTTGCTAACATGGAACTCATTCTCAGATTAGGATTGACCAGGTCTAGGGGAAGGCCCAAGAATCTGCATTTTATCAGGCAGGCCAGGTGTTACTGGCACATCTTGGATGTTTTCCCAAGGAATTTATTTGGAGAGGGAGCACTGGGGGAAATGGAACCTAGGTCTCTCGACCCATGTCTTGTGAGAAACCCTTCTGACCTGGCTTCTGTAGGGATGTGAGGATATAACCAGGTTAATTTGCCAGAGATGGCTAAGAGATTGGTGGGCCATTCACGTATAAATGCAGCCAGTTTTTCTCATTTCAGGGTGTTTCATAATTTGTGGTTTGACAGGAACTAGTTTTAAAGAAAAATATCTGGTCTCTCAAGAAAAGATTTGTTCAATGGATGGATCAGTGACAAGCAGGTTGATAGTGAAAACTATTAGGTCAAACGCCAACCTACTTAAAAACATGTATTTGGTAATGTTAGTGGAAAAGCATTTCTGTCTCTTCCTTCAAGGCTGTTTCCTAAGGCAGACCACCAGGCAGCCCTTTGCTTGGTTCTATTTCAGCTTTCCATGCCATTGGAATTTTAAAATTACCTGTCTTTAAAAATTTAGGGATGTCACTATATCAGACTGTCATAAGTCCCAGCCTGGCCGTTAGTCTAAATGTGCAAGGAAATTGAACCCAGGAGGACGGCTGACACTGCTGGAGTCTTGGTGTGTGTGAAGAAGAGACTGTCATCGCAGTGTGTCATTCTCTGAAAAGCTGCCTGTCACCAAGGCTAAATTTTGATAGCTTGATAAATCTCATCAGTTAGAAAATTCACTAAAACGTGGAGTATACAGCGTTGCCAGCCAACACTGGGAATTTTCAGCAAATCAGTAAATGGGTGGTTCTAAAATGAATGGGCCTATCCATATGTTATTGTAAACATCAAATAATACCTTGTGTAAGTTTTTCCGTTGTCTAAAGGAAAGCCTTGACACATTTATAGATGCATTAAAAGTTCTTTTAATAATTTTCTTAAGAAAAAACCATGGGGACATAACAATTGTATATCTTTATAGGGTATATGTGATGTTTTGATACAGGCAAGCAGGGTGTTAAACTAGCATGAAATTGAGATGTGGCCTACGAGTAATAACCAGTCTGTACGGTGCCCTTAGGTGTATGAGAAGATCTTACAGAGCAGGTCAGCAGATTCACCTGTGTGGACGAACAACCTAAACTTAGACCTCACACGTTATGAGGTAGGGAGGAATTAATTGCCTCAGCTGGGGGTGAGAAATAGTCCAGTTCCTATTTATGTCCAGGTCTGGGAACCAGGTTTTCCTGGAAGGAAGGAGCTGTCTCGGTTTAATGCCCTTGCTCCTAGGATTTGTCTCTTTGTGCTCATTTGGGTGTTCTTGGTCACCAACAGTCTAAGGTGCCACAGTTCCGGTTTTTTGGAAATAAATTTCTTAGTATTGCTTGGCCCTTTTGAGGTTGAATCTCTGAAGTGTTCTTATTCTCTGGGATCACTCTTTGAAAACTTTGACTTTCACTTGACCTTGGTTGTTGGTGTTCTCACTGAGAGACCGAAGGCACTGACTGCTCCACAGCAGCGTTCGACCTGTATGGTGCGGGTTGTGCTTTGTAGTGGGTGGATCTGTGGTCAGGGTCAGGATGTCGGGGACAGCTGCTCAGTGTGCACCATAGTGGAAGAGGGAATGATGGAGAGCGTGCGTACCGAATTGTCAGAGCTTCGCAGACTAGGGCATGAGAAGCACCTGGGGGCTGGCGAAGGCAGAGCTTGCCGGACTCCACTTTTCAGTAGCTCTGGATTTGCAGAGCAGAGACCAGACTCAGAATCTGTGTTTCTCAGGTGTTTGCAGGTGCTGTGGCTGAACTTCTGATCTGGGACCACGTAGGAGGCTCAGCGCTGGGGTGTACTGAGTGGGGGGTAGATTCCTGGGCATCCTCCAGCGTCTCTGAGTCTCTATTCTCCTGTCTGTGAACTGGTGCAGTATTAGAGGTTTTCTTGAAAAGTAGAGAAATCTGTTGTTCCAAACTGTATCTTGTGCGAAACTCCAATACAGTAAAGAGTGAAAATTGCAATCATATTTATTACAGCAGGGGTAAAGGACAAAAGGACTCATCTACCTGTCTTTCTTACTCTTTTTGGGGTGGAATTGGAGGGAGGTCCCTGGGCCCCTCTGCAGAACCTAACACCTAATGAATCCAGATTCCTGAGGTCTCTAGTGCCTGTAGCTTACTCTGATTCTGCATACTTGAGAAACTGTGGACTGTTGGTTGGAAAAAATCTGACGAAGAGACTTATCAGAACCTTGACGTTGTGCCTTTTAACAGAAGAAGCTGTGTTTAGGATTTATCAATATGTAGGAAATAAATTAGTTTGAGATTTTCATGGTAGCATAAAAGATATACAGCTCATTTTGAGTATAAATGGGAAAATTCTAGTAAGAAAAAAATGAGTAAAGGATTTGGAATCAGCGATGTACTTTCTTGCCGTTGTGCCCAGTACACGTGTGTCATTGAACAGAAATAATTTAACCTGTTCTTGTAAATCTGTTTGTCAAGCCTGAATTGAGGTTCTTAATCTTTACTGGAATTTTTGCTGGAAGGACAGTAGCAGTACCAGGGTTTTAGTAAAAGGAATGGAAGACTTCACAAGTCACAGGAGTCCAAACACGTCCGCCTACTGCGTGTGGTTCCTTTTGCCGACTGTGGCGTGGAGGTCTTAAAAGTGGCTTCAGGGAAATTGGGAATTAGTTTGAATTTGACTTCAGTACCCAATGATTCTCTACCCGGGGCTTTTTGAACCCCTTGTTTTCAGTCTTTCTCTTGCTCACTCTTCTTTAAAGATTTGAATAGAGATAATATAAGAAGTATGGAACAAAGTCTGTTGTGTACTAAGTGATAAAACTGTGAGTCATGGCTTGGGAATTAGTTTAGTCATCAGGGGTTAATTATTATTATACGAATAGATTTTTAGAAAAAATTCTGGTGGCTTCCTGACTTTTATGACTAAGACCCTTATTAAGACATGAGGTGTGTTAATAAAATCCTATAATATGGAATAGAAAGTATCTAAGTACATTGCATATGGGAAGTTAACTATTGTTACTTGTTGACTTTATTTTACTTTAATACGTATCAGTCATCTCGTGTATTAGGGTTCTCCAGAGAAACAGAACTGATAGGGTCAATGTGTGTGTCTGTGTTTATAGTTTTATTGTAAAGAATTTGCTTACCCAGTTGTGGGGATGGCAAGTCCAAAATTTGAAGTGTGGGCCAGTAGGCTGGAGACCCGGGAGACCTGAGGGTCCAAATGAAGTTTGGAGATAGTTCCCTCTTGCTCAAAGGGGCTGGTCTTTTTGTTTCATCCTTTGTTCTATTCAGCTGATTGAAGGAGGCCCACCTGAGTTATGGAGGGCGATCTGTTCCTTACAGTTCACTGGTTTAAATGTTACTGTTATCCTACAACACCCTCCAAATTGACATCACCTTAGGGGTATACTAAGCCACAAGGTAGAACACGGCTTATTTGGCAATGTTAGAAAACCACTGAGATACACATACATATGTATATGTACACCCTCACCCACACTTACTTCCTGGAGTGTCTCTGAAGGAGCCTTAGCTACAGCAGAGGTTGCCAGTCTGGGGAGAGGCTCTATCTTAATCACCTGGGGGACTTTTCCACAATGTGTTACATCTGTTGCAACTCCTCCTCAATCTTTCCTGTCAGTACTTCAAAAATGAATTTAAAAATGAGGGAGAGGAAGTAGCACACACATGTGTGTGTGTGTGTGTGTGTATATATATATATTTTAAGTATGATGGATGGAATCATGGAGAAGAATGAACCTCTGAGAGTGGAATTTCAGGTGCCCACCAGCAGATGGGGGGTGGGTGATGAACTCTTAGAGGTGGGGGCCCTTGATGAGTCCCTGAGATCTCAGTGAACTGATGTAGCCTGATGTCCTGGAGGTTGACAGGCCCATCTGGTGTTTGTGTGTGGGCCCCAGAGCTGCTTTCTCTACCTGCCACACTTTACCTGGATGCCAGCGTTCATGCTCCGTGGTGAAAAATAGGTGTGATGATGATGCACATGGCGGTGTCAACCTGTGCCATGTCTACGTGGGGTTCCCGTGACAATCTTTACATTGTTAGGATTGTGTTATTGTAACAAATCTTTAAAAATATTATATACCCTGTGAATCACAGGTGACCAGCTTTGTTCTGGGTGAAGTTATCCTAAAGATGAGAGGCTGCAGGATCTGGGGATGTTGTGTGCTTTCTCTCTCTATGTTCCTTTTTAAAACCTTAAAGGAAGGTAAAAAATTGCATTTAAGAGCTGTTCTTTTCAGGCTTTGGTGATGTTGAGTGACTTCTCGACAACGTGGAGCAGCAGAAACTGGTTCCTTAAGATATTTTAAGGTACCACGCAACTTGTAAGACTTTGGGAGTCATTATAACTCCCCTCCGTAAGGGTAGGAGGGCTGCTCTGGAATTGACACCAGTTAGAAAAACTCGTGCGGGAGATGATTTAGTCTGTGTGTTCTTTGCTGACTCGAAGTTCTCTCTCTCCGTTAGATCTCACCCGTGTAGCCACTGTATTCCAGGAAGGTTTCAGCTTAGAATCCAAGTGAACTGAATGGAGAGCCTGTGGCTTCTCAGATTTTTTTTGTATCATATGAAAATAATTGAGCATGAAATATTTATTTTGAAAAACTGGGACAGTTGCTGCAGTCAGCCCTAGCTCAGAACTGTGAAAGTCTCCCCGCGACGCACGCGCCTGCAGCCTCATTGATCTGTTTTCTCCCCAGGGGTGTGTCTGACAGTGCTTTGTCCATAATTTAAACATGTGCAAAGCATAATTTTAGTTCCTTTGGGGTCACCCTTAGTTTTTATACCTCATCTGGTCCCCACAGTTCCATTGAATTACAGCTATTTTGATATTTGGCCAAGTCACTAAAACCAGACAACTCTCTATGGGGAGAGAGTGAACGTTTGATCAGTGCACCGGTCGCAGTGGAACTCTTCTGCTAACAGACACGTTTTTAGGAATTATTCTTACAAATGCGTGGAGAAGTTGGCAGCCTCTTGATACTTTTGGAGGGGTCTTGGTGAGTGCCAAATGGTGCGTAGCTACTGTGCGCTTGGAAAATGTTAATGAGAGGCTTAACTTTTCTGAATGTCTGTTTTGGCTTTTTGAGATAGCTTCCATGCCGGAAGAACCTTCTTTTAAAACCAAATGTAGACTCTGGACTTCCTCCAAGAGAGGTATTGTAAATATATCAAAGCTGATACTGGGTTTCTTTATAGAAAGGAAAAAGGGAGTGACTAACAAATAACATGCACTGTTTGAGCAGAGCTCGCCATTTCAGAGAGATCGCCTTTCCTTCTGGCCAGTTTATGGTAAACACTTCATGTTCAAGTTGTGTTTCTCTCTGCCCCCTGCACTGTCTCACCCTATTTTATATTGGACAGCCCACATGTCTCGTCTCATTCTTTCCTGTGAGAGTTCACTGAGCTAAAAGGAAGTTTACAGAGTTGGAAGAGAAAGATAATCCTTACAATATTTTTTTTTTTTTTTTTGAGACAGAGCCTCAAGCTGTCCCCCTGGGTAGAGTGCCATGGCATTACAGCTCACAGCAACCTCCAACTCCTGGGCTCAAGCGAGTCTCTTGCCTCTGCCTCCCAAGTAGCTGGGACCACAG